>CAUYRH010076552.1:0-25101 GCA_963574655.1 Perodicticus potto | reverse complement strand
AACATATTCTTCTTAGCAAAGTATCTTAAGAATGGAAGAAAAAGTATCCAATGTACTCAGCCCTACTATGAAGCTAATTTAAAGGTTTCATATGAAGGCTATAACCCAACTATAGCACAAGAATATGGGGAAAGGGGCAAGAGAGGAAAAGGGAGGGGGGTGGCTGGCGTTGAGGGAGGATAATTGGTTGGGCCACAGCTACAGTGCATCTTAGAAGGGTCCAGGTGAAACTTACTAAATGCAGAATACAAATCTTTATACAATAACAAAGAAAATGCCATGAAGGCTATGTTAAACAGTTTGATGAAAATATTTCAGATTGTGTAAGACACCAGCACATTGTATCCCTTGATTACACCAATGTGCACAGCTATGATTTAATAATAAAAAGAAAAAAAAAAGAAAAAAATCATAATGATATGGGATTGGTGCTTTTCAAGGTGCTTTATGTGAATTATCTCATGTTAATCCTGCTTTCATTGTCCTCATTTTGAGGATGGGGAAAATGAAGCATAAAGAACATAATAATTTCATGTTCATGCAGTTAATAAATGACAGAGCCAAGATTTAAACCCAGGTAATTTAGCTCCAGAGTTGTTATGTCTCACTATGTTAATAAAAAAGGCTTAAATTTTCTGTTAGAAAGTTTGTGAGTTGTCTGATACATATATATTAAAATTCTCAGGCAAATGAACATATTTGGTACTTTAGTATTTGGAAGTTGGGATCACAAATCTCTTTTTCAGGAATATTGAATTAAACCAACGTCAACTTGGAATCTAAGTTGATTTGTAATAGAAACAAAGTATAAAAGAAACAAGGCGATGATAAATGGTATATTTTTTAAAAATTATTATTTTATTACTCTGGTATGGCTATTGAACAATCCATAAATCATCACCATTTTGACACTGACTATAACAACACTTTAAAAGTTCAACAGGTAGAAGAGAGGGGTAGTGACTATGGATTGCTGTCGGTCACAATTATTCATACATTTGATGAGGGATTTGAAGCTATATACGATTTATGGACTTCTCCTAATCTCACATACTTTATGTCTCTGCTTTAAAGGAGATTATAGTTATGGACATTACTAATTCTATCATTTTTCTTTACATTTCTTTCAGAAAGACCCAGTGTCTGGTTGGGGCTTGGCATATACACAGAGTAGAGGCTCCAGGAATATTTGTTGAATGAGTAAGTGAATGCATTATATCTACCATAATAACATAATAATTATGATACATATCAGATACTCGCATTTCTTATAACTTTGTTTTATTTTATTTTTTGTTATTGTTACAGTTTGGCTGGAGTCTGCACTTGAACTTGCCACCCTCAGCATATGGGGCTGGTGCCCTACTCCCTGAGCCACAGGTGCCACCTAGATACTCACATTTCTAAAATGAATTCTCTCCATCTCTATCTGTCTTGAACTGCTGTCTGAGAATATCGAGCTTTTTGAGGTGGACTAGTATTCATTTTAAAAGGTGGCATCAGGCATGTATGTGTGTTTAATGCAGGAAAAGAAGGTTAACTGCTTTTGTTCTAGTCTGAATCCAAGCAGCAATGGTATTACTTGAATGCATAACCATTGCTCTGCATTTCTGTCATTTCTCTCATGAAATCATGGTTAAGCTTTTGGCTCGGACAAACATTTTCTTACTTTAAGAGAGAGGACCTGAGGCTCAGAAAATCAAATATGAAGTAAAAGTGATGGAATCCCCAGGTTAATGTTGGAGGCAGGCACTAAGATCACTTGTGTGAAACACAGAGACCACATTTCACACTTGAATGGGTCAGAAAGTTGTGAAAAATTGTCTCTAAAATGATGAAATTGATGAGATGCCTGATGTGTCTGTGTACTTTGAGAAATTTTAGATTATTGGGAGAGAATTTGTGGATGAATTAATAATAATCAAGTACAGGGCGGTGCCTGTAGCTCAGAGGAGTAGGGCACCGGCCCCATATGCTGGAGGTGGCGGGTTCAAACCCAGCCCCGGCCAAAAAAAACTGCAAAAAATAATAATAATAATAATCAAGTACATAGAAAACTAAGCAAACAGAATACAATTTTCAACTAGAGGAAAACAAATAAAATGCAGGAAAGTAAAATTAATTTTAGTATACTGAAAGGCTCACTCATGAATAATGTTTCCTTTGTCACACTGAAAGATGGTTTAATCATGATTAAAAATGGGGGCACAAGAGTTGGTGATGAAAGAGAACTATATCCTCTTCCTTTGGATTATAATTATTGATACCAAGACTTACCCCAAATCAAGAAGAGTTACAATAATCACGTTCAATAGAGATTTGGAGGTAAACACTGAAATTAACAATCAAGAGAATTTAAATTAGTTGCCTCTGAGGAACATAAAAGGGATGAAAATTTGGACAGAGGAATACTATTTTGCTTGGTTCAATTTTGTTTTAAATAATAATTCCTACAAAAGTTTAATTCTTTAATCTATGTGCATGTATAACATTGATGAAATAATGTTTAAAAATCCTAGAGAAAATGAGAATCATCCCCCAAAATACTCCAGTAAATCATTAATATAAATAAGGTGAGTTTAAGGGGGACTGACAGTTTTGGGTGCAGTTTTATAGGATCTGCCTTCATTTAAGAGTGAGGGTTCTGAGGCACATTTAGCTGCTACATGATAAAGCTATGGCTCATTTGGATGCTTGAAATGTCAGGGTGTACTCTGCTCACTTGGTTCAGAATTCAGCAAAAGAAACCCTTGCATTGTGCTTTCTAGATTAGTTATAATAGCAAGTGAGGCTCCCTCACAGTCTAAACACCTGAGGTAACAGGTGGGAGAAGTTGCAATGACTTTAGAACAAGATTAAGAAATGTAGTTCATAGCTATACGTTTTGCTTTGTATGCCCCTTAAATCCATTTCTTATGGAAGTTGACTTTTTTCTTACAATTCCATAGAGCTATTGGTCAAGGGGTCTTACCTTTCCTACCATAAGGTGACATATGGCCTCACTGCCAGTCAGAATATTGCATTCAAGTAGGGATAGGATTGGTTATTTGGTCCAGAACCATTTAGTATCTTTTGGGGGCATTGAAATAGTGTGAAAGAGACTATTATGAAAGCCCAGAGCTGTCAAAGTCCTTTCCTGCTACTTAGGGGCAGCCTGAGAGAAAAGAAAACTGATCAAAGAAAGACAGATCCAGAAAAAAAAGAAATACAATTCCCATGTGAGCACTTGGATCTGACTGTGGCTATGTTTTATAAAAGCCAATACAGTCTCTCTCTTTTTTTTAAAGTATCATATATCTCCTCTCTTAGAAATGTATAGTAATCTTTGGGGTATCCCAAAAGTTGCTCATAAAATTGCCATATATAGGAAAAATGAGAAATTATAGCCAAACATATCTTTATTTACAAAATATTCATTAAAAACTTAAAAAAAAATTGCAAAATCTTTTTTATGTGTTGGCCACCTGTTTGTAAAAGAGGCATGCCCTGTAGATTGATTTGCAAATCCCCAAATAAAGCACATATCTTAAAAGAATGATGAGCATTAAGTAGCACTGAAAATAAATGTATTAAAATTTCTGGTGAAAGCAATTATACTTCTAATTGGAGTCTCTCATAAAAGAAGAAAACGGACAGATTAATTCTTACAAGTTGTCAAAACAAAACCAAACAGATCACTTTGAACAAAAAGTAATGGGATATCCTTGTCAGCAGTGGGGGACATAGGAATAATGAACAAAGCTCTTCAATCTCTGCTTTCAATAATTCTATAATAATTGTCTGAAGTTGCTTTTAATTAGACTCAATTATGATATTAGTTTGAGTTATATTATGAAACATTGATTTACAGAATATAACTACAGAAGGCCTAGGTACCAAACATAGTAAATGTGTTATAATCCTATGCAACTGAACTGCAGCAGAGCCGAGAGGAACATTGATCTATGTGTAATGAATTTATGTGAAGATTACTTTTTTTTTACAGTTAATAATGTAGAGTAATGTAGGGAAGAGTTTATTTGGAAGTTGTGATCGACTCATCACTGGCGGACAGAGAAATGTGCTGCTTTGTTAGACTACAAGGGGAATTAGACAGGTGTGGTGGCTCTATGCCTGTAGTTCTAGCACTTTGGGAGGTGTAGGCGGGTGGATCACTTGAGCTCAGGGGAGGGCCCTACTAAAAATAGAAAAACTAGCTGGGGGTTGTAGCAGGTTCCTGTAGTCCCAGCTACTGGGGAGGCTGAGGCCAGCAGATCTCTTGAGCCCAAGAGCTTGAGGTTGCTGTGAGCTGTGATGCCATGGCACTCCACCCAAGGTGACAGAGTGAGACTCTGTCTCAAAACAAGAAAAAAAAAAAAAAAAAGGAAGGAAGGGAGAGGGAGAGAGAGGGAGAAAAAGAGAGAGAGAGACAAGGGAAATTTAGTTTCAGGGGCCTTTAAAAGGGATGTTTCTGAAAAGCCATGTTTAACAGAGAGGATTGGTAAAGATGTAACTTTCTCGATCTCCTTCATGAATCTGTACAAAAATTCCTGTAATCTTGCTTTGAGGTGCTTCTCAAATTGGCATCTGTGATGACGAACGAGGAGGCATAAATATGGCATTATCTGAAAAAATCAGATTCCTTTCAAAGGAGAATTCTTAGGGTACAGTCCTAAGTCTGGCAAACTTACCCATGAACTAATAATATTGATAATAGTTAACATACGTCAAATGTTTGCTATATGCCAAGTTCTTGGCTAAATAATTTATTCCTCTCAATAACATCATTAGGCACATTTCATAGATGAGGAGACTGAAAAATAAATACATCCCATCTTCTGGTACAACAATTTTACTTTTGGTTATAGAGCGTAACACTTGTCAATCTTTTGCTAAGATTAAATGTCATAGAGGGAAATATTTGTTACTTTGCTTTGGTCATTTAAAACATGCTTATAATCTTTGGCATAATTACTTTCCCCATAAAAGTAGAGTATATATTCTTGCCCCTGAAACTTTGGGAGCTTGGCCATGTGACTTAACCTCAGCTGAGTAAAGCTAGAGTGCAGGACCATGAGCAAAGGCCTGAAAAATACTTACATGATTGGTCTTACAATCTTGCATCCCCGTTTTTGTTCTGCTTCCTCTCCGATCCCAGGAGGAGGATGAGAGACATGGTGGATTCTAGCCAAGCCTCCACAGTCAAGCCCAGAACATATGGGTCAATCTCTAGCTCCCTCTGATGTGCAAGGGCGCCCTACTGAAATCAGCAAAGTCACCCACCTGAGCCCATGTGACTCAGAGGTGCGTTAGCTAAATAAATGTTTATTGCTGAGGATGCCACTGAAGTTCTGGGGTTGTTTGCTATACAGCGCTAGTTAAGTGATGTAATATTCAAATGACAAAGACATATTTTGAATTAAATGTAAACTCTGCTTGACTTTCCAAGATAAGATATATGAAGTAGAGGGAGTTTGTGATTTTGGTGGGTGAGTTGCTACTATGCAGGGAGATATATTTTACTTCCCTGAAGCCCTTAAAAAAAATCTCTTCTTTCTATTTTTACTTTAGATACTGTCTTCTTTCTCTTTGTCTTTATTAACCAAAGTTTTTAAAAAGATTAGTTTGCACTTCTCCATGTCTGTATTCTTTTAAAATCTTCTATTCCAGTGGTTCTCAACCTTCCTAATTGCTGTGTTGTTACAAATGGAACAAACGGGTTGTGACCCACAAGTTGAGAACCGCTGTTTGATTCACTCCTTAATCCATTTCATTCTCACTTTGAAGCTCTGTCAAGCTTCTCATCACTCACATTTAGGAGTATTTGGGAGAAACATCTGGGAAGGATCAGTGCAAGGTTTTGGTGGAAGGGGGTAGTCATGGATAACTCAGAGGTTTCCACTTTGGATGGGGGTTGACAATGATCTTCCAGTAAAGGAACAGCATCCAAGGATGAATGTCTGGGGCAACATGCAGGAATGACACCACAGATGAAGAATATGTGATGAGAGGCAGGTCCAAATTGTCTCTTAAATGCCAAATAGTGCTGTCCAGCTGGTTACTGGATACATGTAATTTTTTTGTTTGGATGTTTTGATCATGGATATATTTTTACTCTAAATTTACAAGGAAAGATCTAGGCAAGATATATAGCATTGGGAATGGTATAAAGAATGTGTTGAGGCTCAGCACCTGTGGCTCAACAGGCTAAGGCACCAGCCATGTACACCTAGCAGGCAGGTTCAAATCCAGCCCACCAAACAACAATGATGGCTGCAACCAAAAAATGGCCGGGCATTGTGGCAGGCATCTGTAGTCCCAGCTACTTGGGAGGCGGAGGCAGGAGACTCACTTGAGCCCAGGAACTGGAGGTTGCTGTGAGCTGTGATGCCACGGCACTCTATCCAGGGTGACAGCTTAAGGCTCTGCCTCAAAAAAAAAAAAAAAGAATGTGTTGAGTTTGAAGTAACTCATATGCAGAATTTCATGGGTATGATGCATATAAATGTATGTTTGACTATGATTATCTTGTGTTCAAAACTCATCATTTATTAGCTATGGCCCAACACTTTAACAAGGCATAAAAGCTCCTTCATGATCTGATTCTTGCCACCAGTACCCCCAAAGCCTCATTTCTTGCTACTTCCTTACTTGGACTTTAGCAATTGGAAACCATGTGAAGCTCCTCAGATACGTCTGCATTTCCTCACCTCCCCATCCTTGATTATGCTGCCCTTGCCTGAAATGCCTTCTCACCTTTCCCCTACCCACTCTCTCACACCCCCTGACCCCTACCATGCCGGGATTGAAACCATAGACCATTTCGTCTAGACAGCTTTTGTAATAATTCCTACCTTCTTAGACTAACTTTAAGGTTTCCTCCTGGGCGCCCTTTATCTCATCCCTATCTAGGAATTTTCTGTTTTGTGGTTGTTGCCTGTGCCTTGGTCTTCTTTCTCAGACTCCAGAGTGCTTGGGGGAACAGACTCAAGCACAGTCCTTGTGTGTATTTGGTTGCTGAATATTCTTTTTTGAGTGGATAAATAAATAAATAAATATAAAGTGGTTGGGGTAGAGCTGTACAATTGGAAGTCATGTACCAGGCAATAATTGAAGTAGTTGCAATAAAGAAGACAACCTCCAAATGGCACATATGTGTCTCCTATTGCTCTCCTTTTCTTGGCTAAGCACATTTGTAAGCTGCTACTCTTATAATAATTGACAGAATAGTGCAGGCATTTTGCTTTTTAGAAAGTTGGATGTTATATGTCATGACTAACATCCATCAGTGATCAGTTACATGGGCGATCGGGCCTGTGGTAGCAAGTCTGTTCTCAGCCTAATGATTTGTTTATTTAACTGTTCTTGTTGGAGACTGTCGGCTGATCCAAAAGGAGATATTGGCTTTAAAAATTAACCTTGAGAAGAAAAGAATAAATATAAATACAGAGTTTCTGGGTCAATTTAATTCAGTTCTCAATCAATACCATTTTGAAGCACTAACCATAATGAAGACAGCAGACATTAATTAATTAAACAAGATATACCATATCATAAAAAGGCTAACTTAATAGGCTCAACCTATTAATTTTTTGATGGTTAGGTTTAAACAAAAGAAAGCAAACTTAGTCCTCTTCACATCTGTTGGACCTCTTCACAGTCTTTAGGTTTTAGATTTATAAAGCAGCCATATAAATGATCAATGCTTGTTAATTATACTTCTTGGATATTAACTGTCTTGTTAACACGCCAAGCAATCACAGCTATCGTCCCCACATCATGGGGGAGTCCTAGCTCTTCATAAGGTCTTTGGAAGCAAGGAGGCCTCCAGAAATTGTCCTTCCCCTATGCTTTGTTCCCAATAATCTTACCTGCTTCTAGTGAATGCTTCTCGGCTCTTCCACATCTGAAATCTCAACTCCAGGGCTGGTCTCACCACTGCTTGTTCCCCTCTGACCACTCCTTCAGACCATACACGTGTGTTCAATCTTACTTTAATCTGAGTAGTCACCCAATGCTTATGCTTGGATAGAATGAACCTTACGTACTGCTTTCCACCTCAACCCCACACTCAGTGGCTGGAAGATAGCAGAGGGAAGAGTGGAAAGGACTGAAAGTGCTTTGTGGGCCCCTTGCAGAGCAGACATTTTTCTAACCATGTCGTGTAGTTTATCTCATCATCATTTAATTCTTATAGAACTGTTAGGTGCATTAAATTTAATTTTCAAAATGAGGAAATGGAAGCTTAAAAGGGCAAAGTAACTTACTGCAAATCATAAATGGGCAGTTGCCAGGGCTGAGATTATTAAATAGAATCAAGGTCTCTAAGCCACAAAAACTTGCTTTTCTTTACTGTATTAAACTTTCTGCAGAGATCAGGAGCTCGGTCTATCAATTTGGTGTCTTAGATAATAATAGATACTAGAAACCAATAAATATTAAGCATTTTTTTGGTTCCAGTCTTCCAGAAGTTAGAAAGATATCAAAAATACCCAGCTATGCTGCACTTCAGGGGCTAAATTGGAATCTGAGTCCTTGACTATCTAACTGAAACCCATATCTTACATTTCTATGCCTTCAGACTCTCCTATGGCCTTAGCAATATAGATTAGTGTCCCCAGAGGAAACACTTATGACAAGACCAGCGTGCATCATAAATGTTTTTATTTTTCTAAATATTGATTTTTGTTTCCTCTAAGATGTGCCTATCTCATAGTAGTATGTAATCTGTACTTCCAGTGAACCAGGTTATTACTTCCATTGGTTCTCCCTGAGTATGAAGGCATCTTGCCCCTACTCTCACCATGCTGTCCGTGACTACACATCCCATTGGGCTTGATTTCTGAGTGCTCAGCCTCTGGTGGGTGCTCTATTAGAACTATCAACTGACCTTGTAAATGCAAGGACTTTTACAAGGTCTTGTGACTTTCTCTGTTCACAGATGTATTTTGGTGCATTCTCCATTAGCCACTACTCCTCCCCCTCTGCTTGCATAATTTGTTCTTCTAATATGTAGGATCTTGAAAATTTTCCTTTTCTCTCTGTTTATCTCTAATGTTGGTGAGCTCATCATGGTCATACTCAGGCTGTCATTAGTGTTGTGGCCTTTAACACTAGAAGTGTCATTCACGGGAAGTCAAAATAGAAATTAAAATCACCTGACATATTCAGTAAATGAAGAACCAAACTAACTTTTCAAGACATTTAGGAAGTGAGATAACCTTTTAAAAATATCTGTATATTTTGAACTGGATGGCAAACACGTCCATGAGCAAGCATCAAATAAACTTTAGCCATGAAATCCAACCTCTTTACCTACCTGACCATGAACAAAGATGCAAGAAAGATGCAATATGTAAATTTTAATTTCTTTTTTGGCATTTTTGATACCTCATGCTTTGGTTGAATGGCTAGCAGAAAAAAAAAATGTCTAAAGGAGTTACTTCAGGAAGGCAAAGAAGCAAAGAGCCTGTATTATCCACACAGTGAATAATTATCTCTTAAAGATTCAGATGCGTGATGTGCTAATTATAGGAAACGGGAAATTGAGATAAACACCATGGTCACAAAATATCTGCAGAAGCTGTTCCAAAAGCTGCCAGTTCTTAGCATGGCGAAAACAGGGGAAGAAAATCAAGTTTCAAGTTTCCAGTGAGTCATGGACAAGAAGCTGCTCTCAACTGGGTTGTGACGCCAGTTGTCTAAAGGGAGCATCCTAATGATTTCTAGAGTTGTTTATTCTACAGTTATTTTGTGCTTACACATGACCATGTATAGAGAAGTTCCCCTGAGCACTACAGTTAATGCATTTCCTTTCCTTTCCAGGGTACACAGCCATATGAAGAAAGTACATTATGTTCCCCATTAGAATTAGAGGATAAGAGGGCACTTAGTATAGTTATAGAAACTGTAAATGACCTGAGGAAATGTTTTACACTCTAAGACAGAAAGATTCCAAGTTAAGATATGAATTAATAGCATACCCTAGACTAGTACTCCCTGTAGAAATGGCCACAACTTCCACAGAATGGGGGGATCAAGGAAGCAATCAAGCCTGTGACAACCCCAATTTCCAATGACTAAAGGGATTCTGAGATTAAGCATCAACCTTGTGTACATATTATAATTTTCTAGGAAATCTATAAAAATACCATGTTGGGTTATACCCTAGACTATTAGATTATAATTTTTAAAGTAGTTTTAGAAGCTGTCTAATGTGCATCCAAAGTCAAGAACTACCAGATGAAGGTCTGTTATATGTGAGCAAGTAGAATGCAATGATTCTTAACTCTATTTGAGATTGTACTGAAAGCCATAAATTATTCATCTCGCCAGATTAATTGACATAGGAAGGTAGATAAATATATGATAGATAGATGGATGATATATAGATAGAATGAACCAGGATTCTTGAATAGTGTGAAAGATCACTCAGAGATCCCTATGGGAGTCAACAAGCCTCAATACTAGGCATAGGTTAGAAGGCTAGCAAAGCTGGAGACTTGGATGGCACAGCTAATCCATCAGCAAATGTGTTTGTTTCTTTTCTTTTCTTTTTTTTTTAATTTAATTTTTTTTTTCCTTGTAGATTTTGGCCAGGGCTAGACTTGAACCCGCCACCTCCGGGTGGCACTCCTTTGAGCCACAGTTTATTTTCTATGTTACAAGCATTGGCCTAGAAACCCTTCGGCAGGGGTATAAAAACACATTTACCAGGTCTTTTAAGTGTTCACAATATACTATGGGCAATCAAACCTGTACACAAAAGAGAAAAAAAATGCCCAGATGGTTAGCACATATGAGATCTCCCACAGTAGCTCAGAAGAGCAAGAATTTTTTTCTAGTTGAGGAAATGAGGAAGAATTCCACCAAAAGGTAGAATTAAGAGATAAATACTCTTGTCAAATGCACTGGAGATGAGGTCACTGTGACATTCCTCCAGAGATCTCTACCAACACTAGTAGGGAAGTAGGCCAGGCACAATTAATACCATGTGCCTTTTAACAAATTTGGGGCTTTTGGGGTTTTTTTGCAGTTTTGGCTGGGGCAGAGCTTGAACCTATCAACCCTGGTATATGGGGCCAGTGCCCTACTCCTTGAGATACAGGCACTGCCTTTTTAACAAATTTGGTTTTGCATGACTTTCATTTCATTTCCTCGCTATCTTTGCCTTATCCCACCCCCAAGGAAACAAATATGCAAAATTATATCTTTAAGCATTATTAGAAATAAGGTGATAAGCAGTACTCAGAGAAAGTTCTTTTCAGCCCTAAATCTGCACCGCTTAAGCAGAGCATGAATTTAAGACTTCATCATGGTATGCCACGTCCAATACCAGATACATTCACTGACCCCTGTCTCCTTCCATCCAACACTGTAGGTATGAAGGCTTGACAACACTTCTATGTGTGGTTAATGCTTTCCACAAGAGTTCATTTTAAAAAATGAAATAGTACTACCATTTTGTGCACTTAAACGCATTTGCATTTCATTCAAGGGAAATTAGTTTTCTGTTTTAATTTCATCTCTGTTCCATTTAATTAAAGTCTAGCTCATTTGTCTTTGAATATTTTCCTAAGTGCTAGAGTTTTGCTAAATCATTCAATATGAGTTTGAAGTTTGGACAAGATTTTTCAAGCTATGAATAAATTTGCATTTTCTGATAATTCTTGAAAAAAAATATAGATTCTATTCTCTACCCTTAAGTTAATATTAATATAATGCATTATATTTCTCAAAGTACTTTTTTATATGTTATTGCACATGCTTTTTTGTAACAGTTCCACCAGGCAGGTAAATCAAGTTCCATTATCTGCATTTTACAAACAGAAAATGGAATTTAAGAGAAAATAAGTGACCCTATGAAAGCCACAAAACCAGTCAAAATTAGAATTAGATCTTCTGTTTACTAAGTCAGTGTATTTTCAGTTTACTGTCTTTCCTTCCCTTACATCCATTTTGCCTAGGGAAATGTGTAATTGTATCCCTTCTCAACTCTGCCAAAAGAGCCTATAATCTGGTTAGCATATATATATATATAGGAGATTATAGATATAATATATAATATATATAGCATATATATATATAGGAGAATATATATATTAGGAGATTAAAGCTACACTGTAATAACACTAATGCATAGTATGCCATAAGCACTGGGAGATGCGTTTGTTAACATTTTTTAAATCCTTATAGTAACGTGATATATATTATAGCAGAGAAGATGAGGCTCAGAGATGTTAAGTAACATACCAGAGTCACATACTTGGTGAGTCTGGTTCACCTTCAGGTCATGGTTGCCTTGGTAAACACACCCAGTCTGGCTTATTCCCTGGAACAAACATGGCCAGGGGTTCTATCAAATTACTTCCAAATATCCTCCAACATCATTATCATTATTTCCATTATTGAGACATATATTTAATCTAACAGTTATACCTAGAAAACACCACAGTAGAACTTAGAAACACAAGATTGTGTTTATATGTTTGCCCTTCAGAAGTTTGCCATCCAATAAGGTGATGTGTTTCATACACAATCACTCAGAAATCAAGCAATAAAACAACAGACGGTTGCTTTCCCCAAGCATGAAATGAATGTTTTAAACTTTAGACTGTAAATGCTGTCAGGTTCAGATTAGGAAGAGAATCAATGCAGGCGGAGATAATAGAATCTCTTAGAAAGAAGGTAAAACTGAAGAAAAGACAGAATTTAGTCAATAGGAATATGGAATTCTGGATAGGAGCAATCCAAAAAAAAGTTATGAAGTCAAAAATGTTCCTAGTTTATTTGGGGGCAATTCTGTCTTTTTATTTGTGATAATTTGTTTTGAAACTTGAAGTAATTTATAGTCATTGAATTCTAAGATAATTTCTTTATGCAATTTATCAGTTAGGAATAGATTTGGCTGCAAGTAACAAAAATACCAATTAACAAGGACTTAAGCACCAAGGATTTGCTCTTTCTCATACAACAAAATATGTAATGATTAGAAGGTGGCTGCTGGTGCTGTTTCAGCTTCATAATGGTGCTATTTAGCATGTTAGCTTTCACGTTTATGTGTGTCGCCTCATGCTTACATGGTGACTGCTGTTCTTCATGATATTCCAAATATCAACCTTTATTTGAGGCAGAAAGAGAATGTTGAAAGGGAGTGATCACATCAGAAGCATCTGTCAATTATTTCCTTTGCTGTACAGAAGTATTTTTAATTTAATTAGGTCAAATTTATTTATTTATTTTTGTTCTGCACAACAAAGGAAATAACCAACAGAGTGAATAGACAACCTACAGAAAGTGACACAATATTCACAAACCATATGGTGTCCCAAAAGTCATCATGTGTGGGAAAAATTAACAAGCTCACATAACAACAGATATATTGGAATGTGTTCACCATAAGTGGGAGAGAAGAAGTCATGTGTGTATAGAAAAAGGTGGCCAACAAAAAGAGAATATTTTTTAAATATTTTGTTAATAAAGGTACATTTGGCTGCAATTTCCCATTTTTTCCTATGTATGACAACTTTTGGGACACCCCTGCGTATGTTCAACAAAGGATTGATATCCAGAATCAACAAAGAACTCAAATCAGCAAGGAAAAAAAAAAGTAGGCAAGAAACATGAACAGAATTTTTCTCACAAAATATAGACAAATGGTCAACAAACATGAAAAAGTGCTCAACCTCACGAGTCATCAAGGAAATGTAAATAAAATAAGTCTGTAATCCTAGCACTCTGGGAGGCTGAGGCAGATAGATCACAAGAGCTCAGGAGTTCAAGTTTTCAGTGAGCTATGATCACACCACCGCACTCTAGCCCATGAGACAGAGGTAGTCTCTGTCTCAAAAAACAAATAAACAACCCCCCCAACCTAAAAGTAGATACTACTTTACCCCTATCAAAATGGTCATTACTAAAAAGTAAAAAAAAAACAATGATGTTGGTGTGGATGCAGAAAGCAAGGAACATTTTTACATTGTTGGTGTGACTGCAGATTAGTATAATCTCTATGGAAAACAGTATCAAGAAATACCACCACTATCTATCTATCCAAAGGAAATAAAGTTATCTTACAAAAACAACCCACCTGCACTTAAATGTTTATCACAGCACAATTCACAATTGCAAAGATGTGGAATTGACCCACGTGTCCTTAAACACACACACACACACCACAGAATACTATTGATCCAGAAAAAGGAATGAAATAATGTCATTGCAGCAATGTGGGTGGAACTGGGCACCATTATCCTAAGTAAAGTATCTCAGAAATGGAAAACCAAACACCATATGTTCTCACTAACAAGTGGGGGCTCATAGATGGGTACACCTGGGCACAAGTGTCTCTCAGAGCCTTGCTGCACCTAATGAGGAACTGTCATATTGTTGGGGTACCACAGCATCCTGGTGGGGTGGCCAGGTAAATTTTTATTCTTCCCCCAAAGTTATGATTTTTGCCTCCTGTTCATGAACTCCACCCATCTACTCCTCAATACATCTTACCTTACTTCTCTTTTTCTTCTCTACTACCATAAAAAGTTCTGTCTTAAGCTCCAGTCTAACTAGAGTTGCCAGATAAAATGCAATATTCTCAGTTAAATTTACATTTTAATTTAATTTTAATTTTAAACTGTATTTTAAATTTTAAAATACAGTTTTGTATATATATGACTCATGCAATTTGAACATCATACTAGAAAATGACTCATTATTTATCTAAAATTCAAAATAACTGGGAGTCTTATATTTTTATTTGTTTAATATGACAGTCCTAAAGCTGACTGATTAGGCTGATCACGAGTGCTGATAGATTTCTGATATCAGTGCACCTGAGACACCCCTGACTGCTCTGCCTAGAGACAGCAGCTGAGAAATCTGTCCTTGACCCAATGAACTGAGGTCACCATCGCAAGGATAAATGAAAAATATATGGAAACATATACTTATGGAATTCCCTGTATCATCAGCCTATGCAAAGGGGTCTGTGGGAATGGCATTTCCAGACCGCTTCGACAAAAATGCTGTTCCTACCCCATGCTGCTGTTTTCAGATAGCAGGTGCAGGTTTACCTCCATCTCTTTCACATGTCTCTGTCTCAGTCAAAGATTCCACAGCATCTTCTTTTCCAAGCACAAAATCAACTCACATTCCATAGGCATTTTAACTTCCACAATGGGTGGGTTTGCACAGAATACAAGGTTTCTTTTGAATAATGCACATAATTCTTTTTCATTTCTTCTCATTCACTGGAATCCTGTCTTTTGTTAAATTTTCTCTCTTTCTGTGAGATTCAAAGAACAGATAACGTCCTGTATGTGTAAAGAACTGGTGGTAGATGCTGCATGGGATAAGTTGGGAAATAAGATCACTGAACTAAATATCCTAAAGTGTACCCCAACTTCTTTTGGTTTAATAATTTAATATGTTTGTCTAAACCTGCTCCCTCCTGATGCTCTTTTTCCTTTTGTTTCATCTAGAAGCAGGGATTTATAAACTATTGATTGTTAGTTTTCAAGACTGCCTAATGTAAGAAGCAGCATCGTTAGCAAACCCTGTTCTGACTTGCCGTCTTCTTGACTAAAGTGTTCATTTACTCATGTTCTTGTTTGCTACTCTTTCCCCAACACCAGCTCTCTTTTGGACCCAGAATAATTCTGCACCAAAACAAAAGGTCTTGCACTGCTCCTAGCTCACACAAAATTGTAATCATAAGATCAAAAACCAAAAGTGGGATATACAATAGAGGTCATCTCATTTGATCCTTACTCAGGCAGAAGTCCTCTCTTCAGCTTCTTAGAAGCAGGCTTGTTTAGTCTCTGTATCAGCATCATATAATATCACCTATTCAGTTCTCAAAGCATTGTTTCACTACAGTAAATCATTTCCAGTGGTGAGTTGACATTTGCCTCTTTTTAACAGCCACCAGAATGTGAGTCATCCTGCTTCCCTGTATAAGCCTTTCTTAGATTAAAGGTGCTCACCAGCTCCTTGATCAAGTCTTTTATACTTCTACCTTGTCTTTGACTTTGCCTTATGTCACAATGTCAAGATCCACCCCCTCTTCCCCTGCATCCTGGTTATACTTCTTCACAATGGCCTTCAGATTATCAATTTCCATTGTTGGACATGAGGCTTCAGACAAATGCTCTGCCATGAGAGTGTCACCTCCCATCTCTCACAATTGGTTATAATGAGGAAATTAATGAGTCTAGTTTTCCTTATCTGGGAGCATGAAATCGAGGAGAGAAAATGGCTTCTGGAACTAGTCTGATCTATGTTTCAATTTCAACACTCCTATTTATTATCTTGAGACCATGTATTAAGTTTCTTTACCATTTACTACTTCACTTTTCCCTTCTGTCAAATGAGAGTAATAATATCTCCTATGGGTATAAAGGAAAGTATGTAAAGTGCCTTGAAAAACACAAAGTTGGAGCTCTGTAAAGATTCTTTTTTCCTCCATTTTCCCTCAGCTAGGAGAACACAGAAAAAATATGGCACATTCAATATCAAGGAAAAACTCCTAGCTTTTCTTGTGTTTTTGATCTGTTTGGAAAAGTTCATGATTAATGCTTCTTTGATTATCTATTTGATTTTCAGAGTCTTAGACTGGTTTGGGCATCTCATGGTGACGTCTAGTCTGCCATTTGCACTTCCTACTTATGCCCTTTTTGGCTTTGAATGCAGATATTCTCCAGTCCTACAGAAAATAATGGGGACATTTCTTCTCCATAGTTCAATTCTTGATTTCCTCAAAAAGGATTAGTCTCAAAGGGCATTAGCCAGAAGGAGGAAGGATTCATCATTTCTCCTGTCACTTAAGATATAGTATATGACATTGCCACATGAATTGGTCATAACACATTCTAGAAGCAGCATACGAATACCTAGATAATAATGGGAAGACTGTATCAGCTTTCAAATGAGTGTGAGAACTCATCCAGGTTATGTTTTTAAAGGAGGTAAAATGTAAATATTCTACCGCTTATATCTGTGCAGAACCCAATATATTTTAAACTAAATCCTTTGCTTATTGCATATTTTAGTGGATCAAAGTCTCACTTTCCCCCCCAGAGATAACATAGCTGCAAAGAGTTGCTCATTATGCAAAAGAAAACTCTATTATTCTATGCATGCTTTACCCATTGTGGAGTATGGTGAAAAATCATCCCAAAGTCTGTGTTAAATAAACAGTATCTGAAATGTTCCTAAGTCTCTAGTGATTAAATTTAAAAGCCCTATTTTGATATCAGTAGAATTTATTTATTGGCACCCCACCAGCTTTTCCTCTGGGATAAATGTAGAGCTCCTTTTCCCAATTTAAAACAGACTGCTTTCACTGTGCCAAAGTGGAGAGATTGAGGGCTCTGGTGACCACATCATGACTCTGGGATTTGTGCCACACCTGTGCCTAGCATTGTGCTATGACAATAACCACATCCATTTGGGATTCAGGAAACAGGTGAAAGAAAATGCACTTACCCTCAGGCTGTTCCTAAGTGACATCAGAACAGCTAGTCAACCCAGTCAAAAATGGAGCTAGCCCTGCTGTTTACTTGGCAACAGGTCATTCCAGCCCCATCACATTAGAGCTGGGCTTGGAAGATACTCAAAACTTGAACTATTAGGCACAGGAGGCTATTTTCTGGTTGAATATATTGTCCTGGTGACTTGAATGCCTCATAATGATCAATTTTAAATTTGTTCAGACTGCTAAACACCTCATGCATATTTTCTCTTGCCTGTTTTGTCTTCTATTTGTGAAGCATGGTGGATTATGGACAGAATCACATCTGAATTCTGACTCTGATTCTGACACTCACTAGTTAATTGGCTATAAGCAACTATTTTGTCTGAGCATCATTTTGTCAATCTGTAACATGGACATAATGATACTTTTGTCATAGGTTTTTGCATATATGTGGGACTTCTATATAATATATATTCCTATCAAAACCTTTAAGAAAAGCACACACACACACATTTTATTAGGCCTAATAATTTGGTTACAATATTTAAGGTATCAGTAAATTTTAATTTCCTTCAAACTTACCCCCTCATATATCCACAAATAAATCTGTAAATGAATTATAGTGAATATGTAACATGTGCAAATCAGCTATATGCACTCAGAAAAAATTAGTGAGACTGAGAAAGAGCAACACACATATGCATACACGTACAAACACGCACACACATAAGAGAAGAGAAAAGGAGAGGACGGGAGGGGAGGTGGAGAGGGACAGACTGTCATTTCCCAGTTTTCATTTCCCTTCTCTTAGTGTAAGGTACCAGTACATCTCCCTAAAATTTTTTGATTTTTCCTGAGCAGCAAGGGAATGGCCATGGCCACTTCTGGCCAGTAAGCTATCTGTAAAAGTCCCTAGGAAGGGCATCCTGCATAGTTTCCCTGGGACAAGATATTTTTCCTTTCAGCTTGTTTGCTCAGCCCCCTTTCCACTTAAGATATGAACATGAGGCCTGAGTAGTCATCTTGAGACCATAAGGCTATAAGAAAGAGGACCAATGTGCTAAAGACAAGACAGTGAAATGAAGAGACAGAGGTCAGATCTTGGGTTGCCTTGCATTTTTACATGGCATCTCTTAAGAGCAGAAATTTCAAACTTTGATGATGTACAGTTAATCAATTTCTTTCTTTCTTAAGAAATATATGGATATATCTTAATAAAATTTTAAGATTATTGGTTTTTGTGTTTTCTCTAAGAAATCTTTCCCTCTAAGCTTTCTTCTACCAGCTTTATAGTCTTAAATTTTATGTTTAGAGATTAATTTTTGTTCATGATGTGAAATTTATGGAAAACAACTCTACTCTCTCATTGACATTCCTTAGCACATTTGTTGAAAATCAATTGAACATGGATTTGTGGGTCTATTTCTGGACTCTTTGTTCTATTCTGTTGATCTGTTTGTTCATATGCCAATATCACATAAAAATGTGCCACTCTCCACAGCTTTATATTAAGTTTTTAAGTCAGTTATTATAAATTCTCCTGTTCTTTTACAATTACATCATTTGGTCTTTCATATCAATTTTAGAATTAGACTGTAAATTTCTACAAAACAAACTTGCCTCTGGGATTTTGATTTTAATTTTATCAAATCTATAGAACAAGACAAGGAGAATTGACCTCATTAACATGATTATGTTTTCTAACCAATGAATATGATATAGCTCTTCACTTACTTGGGATTTCTTTATTGGGATGTAGCCAACCTGAGGAGAATAAAATAAGTCTTTATTTTTTTTCAAATACACAGACATCAATGTTAGGCAACAAAAAATAAGAAAAAAGCCAAGTAGGCAGAACACAACCAATAGAACATAACATCCCCATAGCTGACCTCAAAGAAATGATATATGAAAACTGTAAAACAAAGAATTCAAAATTATTATTTTAAGGAAGTTTAGCAAACTTCAAAATAACATAGAGAAACAACTTAATAAAATCAGAAAAAAAATGAAGGACCAGAATGAAAAATTTAACAAAGATTAAAATTGTTTTAAAAAATAAAACAGAAATTTTGGCCCTGAAAAATACAATGACTAAAATAAAAATAGGCAGCAACAAAAGCAGAATTGAATAAGCAGAAGAAAGAATCAATAAACTTTAAACAGGTTATTTGAAAATATACAGCCAGAGGATAAAAAAGAAAAAAAAAGAGTTAAAAGGACTATGTTCAAAACAATTATTTGCCATAACAAAAATGTTTTGTGCAAGCCTTGTGGTAACCACAAATAAAAAAACCAACAATAGATACTAAGTAGACACCAAAAATAAAAAATAAGAAATTAAAATATGCTACCAGAGACAAAGGAAGACCAGAAGGAAGTAAAAAAGAAAGTATTAAAAACTACCAGAAATGAAATAATAACATGGCAATAGTAAATCCTTGAATGAGACTGAATGTGAATGGACTATCCAATCAAAAGACATTCAGAGTGGCTTAATGGATTAAAAAACAAATAAAAATAATAACAAGAGTATGCAAGAAACATTCTTCACCATTAAAGGCACACATAGACTGAAAGTAAAGGAATGGGGAAAGCTATTCCATGCAAATGGAAACCAAAAAGGAGCAGAATTAGCTGTACTTTGACCAGAAAATAGATTTCAAGACAAAAACTAAAAAGAGACAAAGAAAGTCACTTTATAATGATAAAGTGGTCAATTCAGCAAGAGAATATAACAATTTTAAATATATATGAACCCAACACTGGAGTACCCAAATATAGGAAGCAAATACTATGAGCACTGAAGAGAGAGATAGACCCCAATACAATAATCTCTGAAGAACTCGACACTCCACTTTCAGCGTTGGAAAGATCATCCAGACAGAAAATCAACAATGAAACATTGGACTAAATCTGCGTTATAGACCAAATGGACCTAATAGATATTTACAAAACATTTCATCCAACAGCTGCAGAATTCATATTCTACTCCTCAGAACATTCTTAAGGATAGACCATATATTGAGTGACAAAACAAATCTCAAAAAATTCAGAAAAATTGAAACCATGCTAAGCATTTTCTCTGACTACAATAGAATAAAAACAAGAAATCAATAACAAGAGGATCACTGGAAAATTTATAAACACATAGAAGATAAACAATATGCTCCTGAATGACCCATTGTTCCAGGAGGAGGTTAAAAATAACATTTAAAAATTTTTCAAAGCAAATAAAAAAACACAGCATATCAAAACCTTTTGAGATATAGCAAAAGCAGAAATAAGAGAAAAATTTTTAGTAATAAGTGCCTACATCAAAAAAGTGGAAAAACTTCAAATAAACAACCTAATGCTGCATCTCAAAGAACTAGAAAACCAAAAGCAAAACAAACCCAAAATTAGTAGAAGAAAAGAAATGATAAAGATCAGAGAATCCATAAATGAAATTGAAACCACAAAAACAATACAGAAGATCAATGAAACAAACAGTTGGATTTTTGTAAAGAAAAACAAAATTAACACATCTTTAGCCAGACTAAGAAAAAAAGAACAGTAAGCCAAATAAATAAAATCAAAGATGAAAAAGGAGATATTACAAGTGACACTGCAGAAATTCAAAGAGTCATTAGAGACTACTATGATTAATCATACAGCAATAAGTGAGAAAACTTAGAAGAAATGAATAAATTATTAGACACATAAAGCATACCAAGATTGAATCAGGAAGAAATCCCAAACCTAAATAAACCAATAAAAAAGTAATGAGATACAAATGGTAATAAAAAGTCTCTCATCAAAGGAAAGATCTGAACCCAATGGCTTCGAACTGAATTCTACCAAACATTAAAGAAGAAATAATACAAGTCCTGTTTAAACAATTAAAAAAAAATCAAAGGGGAGGGAATACTCCCAAACGTATTACACTCATACCAAAACCAGACAAAAACATAAAAACAACAAAAAAAAAACTATAGTCCAATATTACCAATGAATAAAGACGCGAAAACCCTCAGTCAAGTACTCGCAAGTTGGATTCAACCACGCATTAAAAAGATTGTTTATTGTGATCATGTGAGATTGATCCCAAGATACAAGGATGGTTCAACATATGCAAATCAATGTGATACCTCATCTCAACAGCACAAAAGACAAAAAACACACGATTATTTCAATAGATGCTTTAAAAAGCATTTGATAAAATTCAACAACTTTTCATAATAAAAACTTAAGTAGAGAAGAAACTTACCTCAATACAATAACAGCCAAACATAATAGACCCACAGAGAGTATTATTCTGAATGAGGAAAACCTAATAGCTTTTCCTTGAACATATGAAAAAGATAAGGATATCCATTATCACCACTGTTTTTCAGCATAGTACTAGAAATTCTGTTTAGAACAATAGGACAAGAGAAAGAAATAAAGGGTGGCCAGATTATAAAAGAAAAATTTAAATTATTCTTGTTTATAAACAACACGATCTCATATCCAGAGAACCTAAAGACTCTGCACAAAAACTCTTAGAAGTAATAAACTAATTCAGTAAAGTTGCAGGACACAAATCAACACAAAAAAATCAGTAACATTGCTGTACACTAACAGTAAACAATCTGAAAAAGAAACCACGGGAATAATCACTTTTACAGTAGCTACAAATAAAACACCTAGGAATAAACTTAACCTAAGAAGTGAATGATCTCTATGATGAAATCTATGAAACATTGATGAAAGAAATTAAAGAGTACTCACCAAAAAAGAAAAGATATTCCACACTCATGGATTGGAAGAATCAATACTGTTAAAATGTTTATATTATTCAAAGGAATCTACAAATTCAATGTAATCCTCATCAAAATACCAATGGCATTTTTCACAGAAATAGAAAAAATAATTCTAAAATGTATATGGGACCACAAAAACCAAAGCCAACCTGAGCAAAAGTCACATTACCTGAATTCAAATTATAGGACAGAACTCTAATAACCAAAACCAGCGTGGTATTGGCAGATAGGCACATAGACCAAGAGAACAGAGCAGACAGCACCTAAATAAATCCACACATCTATAGTGAATTTATCTAAGACAAAAGTGCCAAGAACATACACTGGGAAAAGGTCAGTTTTTAAATTACTGGTGCTGGGAAACTTGGATATTTGTATGTAGAAGAATGAAACTAGACTCATCTGTCACCATATAAAAATTCAAATCAAAACAGTTTAAAGACTAAGACCTGAAACCATGAAACTATTGAAAGAAAATGTCAGGGAAATGCTTTGGGTCTGGATAATGATTTCTTGATTAATAACCTCAAAGTACAGACTAAAGCAAAACTTGACAAAGTGGATCATGTCAAGTTAAAAATATTCTGCACAGCTTGGGAAACAATCAACAAAGTGAAGATGCAAACCACGGAATGGAGGAAATATTTGCAAACTACCTGACAAGGAATTAGTAACTGGAATGTACATGTGTAAGGAGCTCCAATGACTCAATGGGGAAAAAATATCAAATAATTCAATTAAAAGTCAGTAAGAAAACCAAAGATACAGCTCTCAAAAAAAAAAAAAAATAGATGGCCAACACTTATATGAAAAATGTAATTAGAGAAATGCAAATCAAAACTAAAATGAGATATTTTCTCACTCCAGTTGAAATGGCTTTCATAAAAAAAGGCGATAACAAATGCTGATAAGATATGGAGAAAGGGAAATGTTTGTACACTGTTGGTGGGAATGTAAATTAGTGAAACCACTATAGACAACAGTATAGAGCTTCCTTAAGGATTAAAAATAGAACTATCATATGACCCAGCAATCCTACTTTAGGGTATATATTCAGAGGAGAGGAATTCAGTATAGTAAAAGAAATCTATACTCCATTTTTATTGCAGCACTGTTCATAATAGCTAAGATTTGGAATCAATGTAAGTATCCATCAATGAATGATACACAATGAATATTATATAGCCACAAAAAAGAATTTAAATCTGCCATTTGCAAAAACATGTGTGGAATGTGAAAACATTATGCTAAGTGAGATAAGCCAAGGACAGAAAGACAAATCTCACATATTCTCATTCATATGTGGGAGGTAAATATTAGAAACAATTGATCTCATGGAGACAGAGAGTAGGATGATTGTTAGGTCAATTAAGAACTCTACATGGAAATGGGCAATCTCTTCCTTAAATGGTGTCAGGACAACTGGATATTCACATGCAAAATAATAAAATTAAATTCTTATCTCACATCATATACAAAAACCAACTCAAAGTGGATTAAAGACGTAACTATAGGATTGGAAACTGCAAAACTGCCAAAGAAAAAACTTTTTGGGGGGGGGGTTTGGAATTTTTTATTTTTAATTGTGGGTGCATAATTCTATGTTTATGGGGGTACATGTGATGTTTTGGTAGACCCAGTGAATAATGATTACATCAGGCTGTCCATCACCCCATGCACTTCTTTGTGTTAGGACCAATTCAGTTCCACTACTTTAGTTATTTTAAAATACACAGTGACTCTTAACTAAAGTTACCCTATTGTGTAATAACTAGGTCTTATCTAGTTTTCTACATTTTTAACCATAAGCCTGCTTTTTCAGTTAACTTTAGACTTTTGAGAAGGTAAAAGTCTGTGATGTATCTAAAATCTTTCATCTTCTGCATAGATTGAAGATGGGTAATAATCTCAACCTCTGAAACGTGGTAGGTAGGGAAGAAGAGGATGGATTCTAACAGTGAAGCCACACCACGTCTCTGGAGCCTGTGACCTTTTCAGTACTTAATAACACTACCCTGTGGCCATTCCTATTTCCTTGTTCAAAAATTAGATCTAACAGCCAACTGCTTTCATGCCTTTTGTCCCTATCTCCCACCCTCCATTCGTCCAACAAATACTTCATGGAGAATTCGTACTGTTCTGCATGCTGGGGAGAACCAAACAAGGTCCATCCTCGTGGGGAGGATGTTCATGTTCCTAGTGGGGAAGACAGACGTAGGTGGCTGATTCGGTGCTCATAGCACACGCAGGGAAGTCCTCACAGGGTTGGTAGCTGTAAGTTAGACCTGAAGGAAGGGGTTATTTGCAGTTTCTGCCTCTGAGCCAGCTGAAGCACCTTCCAAGCAGAGGCGTCGGTATTTGGTGCTTGACAGCTTTAAGCAAGAGCAAGGAGGCCAGTGCAGCTGCGGTGGAGTGAGCAGTGGGAGAGAGATTGGAGGTATGCTGAGGTAGTGAGAGTCTGCCACTAGTTACAGGCATCAGCAAAAACTCCGGCTCTTACACCAAGTAGACTGGGAAGTCAGTGAAGGATTCTGAACAGAGACGCAACAGTCTGACTTTTGAAAGGACCTTTGGCTGCTTTGTGGGAAGGGACGAATTAGGAGCTTGGACACCAGTTAGGAAGCAATCACCTTTCCAGATTCTTTCCATTCCAGTTTAGCTTTTTCCACTGCTTCAGATCCTTCTGAAGAGTCTCATGGGGCCCTTGTTTCCTTTCTTTTTTTTTTTTTTAATTAAATCATAGCTGCGTACATTAGTGCAATCAAGGGGTACAATGTGCTGGTTTCATATACAATCTGAAATGTTTTCATCAAACTGTTTAACATAGCCTTCATGGCATTTTCTTAGTTATTGTATGAAGACATT
>CAUYRH010076550.1:0-13029 GCA_963574655.1 Perodicticus potto | reverse complement strand
GCGCCAGGGTCCCTCAGCCGCTCAGGGAGAAGGGCCCCGGGCAGCTTTTACAGTCTGGTTTTAAAGGCAAAAACGGCAGGACCCGGCAGGGAGGGGCAAGGGGGATAGGGGTCAGGGTGAGGCCGCCGCGCTCGAGGGAGGGAGCTGCAGCAGGGAGGGGTAGGGGTCAGGGTGAGGCTGCCGCGCTCGGGGGGTGGGGGGGGGTGGGGGGGAGCTGCAGCTGTTTGGAAAAGTCCCAGTTCTGCAAGCGGAGGTGTGATAAGTAAGTTGTTTTTGCCAGGAAATCTCTATGGGGGGGGCGAGGAGAAGGGTCCCGAAATGGGGTCTCTCAGTGCCACAAACCTATACCATGATAATAGTAACTTTATTTTTGTGTAACACAGTTTATGAAATATGCTCATATATATTATGGTTTTTAAACAACGTGATCTATTATGTTTATTTGTTTATTCAGCCAATATTTATTGAACATACAATATATGTCATGCATAGTGGTATATTAATTCCATGAACTAGGCATTATTATTACTATTACCCTGTTTTTACAGATGAGAAAATTAAGACCAGGTGGAGCTAAAAAATTTACCTAAGGTCACACATGTTAGGGAGAAATTCATGTATTCATAAAGAGCGTAAATCAGAAAGTTAGAAAAACTGGGGTCAGGTTTGTTAGAGTTTAATCTTAGTTCTGTTATTTACTAGCTGTGTGGCCTTGGGTAAGTTTCTTAACCTCTCTGTATCCCACTTTCTTCATCTATAAAATAAGAATAATCACAGCAAATACTTCATAGGGTTGAAGAACTTACAACAGTGCCTAGCACACAGTGAGCCCTCAAATAATGTGCCCATTGTTAACCAGGCAGGCTGTGGTCCAGAGACTTGAACCACATTTGTTACTCTTTCTCATACTATACCACCTCCTTAGTACAACAGCAAGTTGTTATCTCTGTATGAGTTTTAAATTTAAACTCTGAAGTACATGCAGTACACTTACAGATGATTGTAAATTTTAGTTCATAATCATGGGCAGTCATATGGAAAATGTACCAATGATCCATATTCCTCTGTCCATCAATATAGAATAGCAAATAAAGGATTGGCAGTGAACAGACTAATACATATGGTTGTGAGCAAAAGAACCTTAATGACAGAATGTGGTCCCCATAAGGAAATGTTTGTGTTAGAGGAAAAGAATTCACACAGAGACTGTGTACTACTCTGTGACAATGAGCATAGGATTCCTAATGTTTGTTTGCTGCCATCATGACAGACCAAGCAGGCTGAAAAATCGTGGGGATGCCTGATTTCACCCTGGGAGACTTTCATGCTTTGAGTCTTCAAGCCAGCAATAAGGGCAGGTGTCTCCAAAATGCATTTAAATACAAATAGCAGCATTCTAATGCCATGGTTCACTGTCTTGACTGCTCATTAGAACCACCTGAGGAGCTTGTAAAAGTTCAGGTGTAGAGGGCTACCCTAGACCAATTCCATCAGTATCTCTGGCAGTAGGCTCGGGCAGTAGTAGTTTCTCAGGCTCTCCAGGTGACTACAATGTACAACCAAGGCGGAAAGGGTGGGAAGAGCATAATGTCAGAAGTTAGAAACTCCTCAGGTCTTTACTAGTTTTGCCCCATATAGGTAAGTGAATTTAAATTAGTCATGTCATTCTTCATACCTTGTTTTTCATTTCTATGGATTGACAAAAACATTCCACCCTACTTTAAGTCATTGTGTGGTCAGCATGAGATAGTGTGTGTGAAAATAAAGCATACTCAGACAAGTTGGCACTGTTATATTTCTTTTGATGTGACCATCTTAGAAGTGGGAAAGAAATTTCAAGTGAACCTGCACAGACATTGGGTGAGACGTACGTCAAGGAAAAAGCAGAGTTGAAGCAATGCCCAGGAACCCTCAAAAGGAACAACAGAGAAAAAAGAACTATATTATGGAGGCAGCTTTTCTACCACTGAACTGCCACAAAAGCAAGATATATACAGATGAAGGAATTTCGACTTGTGGAACTTCCACTAAAACTCCACTGATTCTTTCTCTTCTATCTGTCTCTGTCTCTCTCTCTCCTATCCTCCTTTTCTCTGTATTTCCTTACAATCAGTGTCATTCACTGAGCATCTGACAGTTGGTTATGCAAGGGACACAGAAGATAAGTATCGTGACAAGCTTTGTGAGGAGTTTACAAGAGGTGGTAGGAGATGAGTGAAAAAATTATAAAGTATAAGAAGTGTTAAAATGAAAGTTTGCGCAAAAGTACGTGGCATTTTCATCTCTCAGTAATGAGAGGCGATGAAGAAAATGAGTCAATGATATATAACTAATGGGACTATTTGGGAGAGATGGCCATGCCCTTTGGGGTTTCGTAATATATAAGAAAGAGACTGTCATACATATGCCAATATAAAATGTAGGAAAGGTAATTTCAAAAAAATTAAGGAGGGCGGCGCCTGTGGCTCATCAAGTAGGGCGCCCGCCCCATATACCGAAGGTAGCAGGTTCAAACCCGGCCTCGGCCAAACTGCAAAATAGAAAAAGAGCTGGGGGTTGTGTCAGGCGCCTGTAGTCCCAGGTACTCGGGAGCCTGAGGCAAGAGAATGGCCTAAGCCCAGGAGTTGGAGGTTGCTGTGAGCTGTGTGACGCCACGGCACTCCACCAAGGGTGATAAAGTGAGACTCTGTCTCTACAAAAAAAAAAAAAAATTAAGGAAAGATAAAAATTATCCTTAAATAGAAACCTCAAAGTGAAATAGCATTTTGGAGAGATTAAATTTTAAATTTTGGCTAAGAGTAATGAAGAGTCCCAATAACAGGACATTATTCATTTTTTCTATGTCTGTTTGTTCATCTGTAAAGTGGGTGTTATAATGGTAACCACTGCATACATGTTTCACATGTGCCCAACTTATAGTAAAAATTCTATTTATCTTAGTTATTGTAATCATTTAAAGAAAATAATGAGCCCCCACCAAGAATTTTGGGGAGCTCAGATTTGCATTTTTAGTGGAAGGGAGGAGCATATATCCAAATGGCAATAAAGAGTACTAATAAAGCCTACAAGAATATGGATTTTTGTAGGGAAATAGAGCAAAAAATATAGAATAGATAAGAACATTGCTGATAAAAATTGTGCAATATTAATAGAAGAAAAGGAGAACTATTCAATTTAAATGTTTTGTTTTCTATCAGTGCCAAATGTTATCAAGCTAAAAAGAGGCAAATTGTCATTATTACAAAGGAATCCCAAGATAAAGGCAAGACTGGTGGAGAGCATGTAGCCAGTTAAATAGTTCAAGACTGTTACCTCAGAAAAATAGTAAGAAATAGGGAAATGGGCTCAGCGCCTGTGACTCAAGTGGCTAAGGCACCGGCCACATACACCTGAGCTGGTGGGTTCGAATACAGGCTGGGCCGACCAAACAACAATGATGCCTACAACCAAAAAAAAATAGCTGGGCGTTGTGGACCTATAGTCCCTGCTACATGGGAGGCGGAGACAGGGGAATCGCTTGAGCCCAGGAGTTGGAGGTTGCTGTGATCTGTGATGCCATGGCACTCTATCCAGGGCAACAGCTTGAGGCTCTGTCTCAAAAAAAAAAAAAGAAAAGAAAGAAAGAAAAGAAATAGGGAAATAGAGTGTACTATGTATGTGGGCTTATGTCCTGATTTAATAGTATTTCATGTAAAAATTACTAGTACCTTAAGCATAGTAGGTTTTCAATAAGGTTTATGTTAATTTAAATGAAGGCACAAGACTTATAATTAAACACAAACATATGAGCCAGCCCTGGTGTAATGTAATTCCCAGAAGACATTAATGCAGATCAGCACTGAACTGATACATGTAGCAGCCCGTATAGCCTATGGCTAGGAGGAGTGAGAGTTAAAAGAAATACCTGCATAGCTCAATAATGGAACACCTTGGCAAAAAGGACATGGAGAGGATTTAGCTCTCCTAACAAGCATGAGAGAGCTCATGAGATGAGACCATTAGTGAATTGACAGTCTCTACACCTGTGGGGATGAAAGGCATGAGATCAGCCTTATATTAGGCTGGAGTAGAAGGCAGTCGGGAGCATGCGCATTCTATTACGGACCGCTTACTCTGATTCTGTCACTTCTCCTGCCTGCAGAATGCCAGCACAGCATCTCTCTGCTAAAGATCACTAAGCTCTGCTAAAGACTAAGATCTATCTTTCTAAGACGACTGCTTTACTCTCTCAAAGACTATCTCTTTCTCTCTCTCTCTCTCCCTTCAGCTAAAGTAAATAGCCCTCAGGCACCTAAGAGCAATTATTCCTGAGCGAGATAACAGTTTAGTAGGTCGGCGTCCTAGTTAAGCCAGGGCCGAGACCAACCAGTCCCGGGCCCTGAAAGATACAAGTATAATGCACAGATCAAGGGAGATAGTAATCCCACTTGTGTCTTTGCTTCAAACTAAATCAAGATCCAATTCTGGACACAAACTTTAATAGGAACATCAACAAAATTCACCACCAGGATGGTAAAGATGGTTGTCTCTAGAAAATCATATCCTAAGAAAAAGTTGAAAGAACTGAGGCTTCCCTGTGAACTACCCTTCAAATATTAGAGGGCTCTTCTCAAGGGGAGCGATGAACTTAGTATTGATCCAGAGGTCAGAACTAGGACCAGTGGAAACTTCAGCACTGAGATTAAGGGCGGACTCTGTGACCTTTACCTGACAATAGAATGGGACATCTGCCAACAACAAAGTGGTGCGTTTTCTATAGTTGGCAAGGGATCCATTCAGAGCCTGGATGATGTCGGTTCGAGAGTCTTTCTTTGTGCGGTATCAAGCAAGGTCAATAATGTCACCTCCAACTCCAAAATTTTATTTTTCTACTGAAGTGCTGAATTAAAATTTTTGTTAAACTATGACTTTGGTTTTTATATGTGTTATTCTAATACTTCCTTTATTACCATTGTTATAAAACAAAATTTCAATAAAAATATTAGTTTAAAGATCTGTTGGAGGGCGGCGCCTGTGGCTCAGTGGGTAGGGCACCAGCCCCATATACCGAGGGTGACAGGTTTGAACTCGGCCCCGGACAAACAGCAACAAAAAATAACCGGGCGTTGTGGCAGACACCTGTAGTGCCAGCTACTTGGGAGGCTGAGGCAAGAGAATCGCCTAAGCCTAAGAGCTGGAGGTTGCTGTGAGCTGTGATGCCACTGCACTCTACTGAGTGTGATAAAGTGAAACTGTCTAAAAAAAAATTAAAAAAAAAAAGATCTGTTGGAATTAATTAGCAATTCATGAATCAAGTAGCATCCCATCTAAAAGATTTGTGCTTTGCTGAGCATTGCAGAACAGTTGGTTTTTATAAGGTAATTAGAGTAGGAACAAGGAAACAGAATAATACAAAAGGATGAATGGTCAACATAAACACTTCAGGTTACTTTTCCTTGCAAGGGTTAAAGCAGAGGGGACTTCCTTATCAGGCCAGGTCCAGCTAATTGGGGCCCTTCTGGATTGGTTGTTGTGAATGTCCTCTTTTGGAGAAACAACTAATCTGTTTAGGGAGCTTCCTACTTCTTTAACGTTCCAATTTGATTGCACATTGTTCAGTACACTGGGGCAAGTAGAGGTGCTCAGTCCAAACCAATGGTCTCTCTTAAATTTTAATACTATGAATGATATGTAAACAAATGTCATTATAATGAATAAAATGTCCAAGTCACAACTTTCTTATTTCAAATACTATGCAACCTTACAAAGGTCTTAATAAAAGGAAAAAAATTGGAAAGTTTCTGAGTATTGTAGCATGACTTTAATTATATAGCGTTATTGCCATATGTCAACTTAATGAAAAATGAATTATTTTCAAATTTTAACTATTGTTAAAGAATACATGCACAGCTCCTTTTTTAATACTCTAATTTCAGGGCTTGATGATCCAAATTTCACTGGACAGCATTTTAAATGGAAGAAAATGGATCTGCAATGTCCTAAAGAATGGAATTTAAAGTAAGAAATTTTAAGATCCTTGAATGCATTATACCATTAATTTAAAATGTCTATTATTCCACTTTGTACTATCCAACTGAACTATCAGAAGAAACCCTAGAAAATAGCAACTCGTGCCCTTTTCTTTTTTTTTTCTTTTAGAGACAGAGTCTCACTTTGTCACCCTCGGCAGAGTGCCGTGGCGTCACAGAACACAGCTCTTGGGCTTAGGTGATTCTCTTGCCTCAGCCTCCCGAGTAGCTGATGTGCTACAGGCGCTTGCCACTACACCTTGGCTGGGGCCGGGGTCAAACCCACCACCCTCGGTATATGGGGCCCACGCCCCACTTACTGAGCCACAGGTGCGGCCCAACTCGTGCCCTTTTCTAAGCATAAGAACAGGAATAAGAAAGTATCATTTATGCCTTTCATGTGAACCTAGGTGGAAAAAATCTTTGCTAACTATTGGCTGCCAAAGAGAGATAGGACATGAGCCACCGTGGAAAAAACCTCACAACAACTTCCCCAGTAATTCTTTTATTCCATTTCCTTTATCCTTATCAACACGCAACTTAGAAATAGTAAAAACAAACAAAAATCCTGCTGGTAAATCAATCACCAATTAGCTTTTCTTTCTTTCTTCTTTTTTTTTCTTGAGACAGTGTCACATGTCACTTCTGACACCTCTTGTCAGGGCCCAGGACTGGCCAGGGTCTCGGGCCGGCTTAACTAGGTTCCGGACGTGGACCGCTAAGTTACCTTGTTCAGGTACAGTTTCTCTTAGGTGCCTGAGGGTTATCTACTTTAGCTGGAGAGAGAGAGAGTCTTAGAGAAAGAAAGCAGAGAAGAAAGCAGTCTTCTTAAAATAGATAGATCTTAGTCTTTAGCGGAGCTTGGTAATTTTCAGCAGAGAGACTCCGTGCTGGCGTTCTGCAGGCAGAAGAGTAGACAGAGCCAGAGTAAGCATGTCCGTGACTGAATGCTCATGCTCTTTGACTGCCTTCTCCTCCAGCCTAATATAAGGTTGATCTGTGCTTCTCAATACCACAGGTGTAGAGACTGCCAATTCACCATTGTCTCATCTCATGAGCTCTCATGCTTGTTAGGAGAGCTAAATCCCTCTCCATGCCCTTTCCACCAAGGTGTTCCATTATTGAGCTATACAGGTATTTCTTATAACTCTCACTCCTCCTAGCCATAGGCTATATGGGCTGCAACGAGACAGACAGTCTCACTTTGTTGCCCTCAGTGCCATAGCGCCATGGCTCACATTAATCTCCAACTCTTAGGCTTAAGCGATTTGCTTGCCTCAGCCTCCCAAGTAGCTGGGACTACAGGCGCCGGCCACAACGCCAGGCTATTTTTTGTTGCAATTCTCATTGATGTTTTAGCTGGCTGAGGCCGGTTTCTAGCCCATTACCCTCAGTATATGGGGCCAGCACCCTACACACTGAGCCATAGGTGCTGCCCAGCTTTTCTTTTTTAAAATTAAATCATAACTATGTACATTAATGCATTTATGGGGTACAATGTGCTGATTTTTTTTTTTTTTTGGTACAGACAGAGTCTCATTTTATTGCCCTCGGTAGAGTGCCATGGCATCACACAGCTCATAGCAACCTCCAATTCCTGGGCTTAGGTGATTGTCTTGCCTCAGCCTCCCAAGTAGCTGGGACTACAGGCGCCTGCCACAACGCCCGACTATTTTTTTTTTTGTCATTGTTGCAGTTTGGCCAGGGCCGGGCCTGAACCCGCCACCCTCGGTACAAGGGGCTGGCGCCCCACTTACTGAGCCACAGGCACTGCCCAATGTGCTGATTTTATATACAATTTGGAATGCTTACATTAAACTTGTTAACATAACCTTCACCTCACTTACTTATTTGTTGTATTAAGACATTTATACTCTACCCTTAATAGTTTTGTTTGTTTGTTTTTGTAGAGACAGAGTCTCACTTTTTCACCCTCGGTAGAGTACTATGGTATTGTTGTGCCCAGATCACGTGATCCCCAAAGACCACTAGGGAGACAAACTCGATGCAAAAGGAAAAGAGCCTTTATTCAAGCTCGAGCCTGGGCCCTCAGTTTACCTGTCGCAGCGGGAGTGTGCCTCTGAGGACCCCCACCCCTGGGTTGCTGGGAGTTTTAGTGCAGTTTCTAGTGGGGCAGGGGATTTCCAGGCTGTGGCAAGTATGATTGGTTACTTTAGATACTTTTTACGCCTATTAGTTGGGCTTGTATCAGACAGTTGTTTTTTGGCTCTGGCTGCTATCTTGCGGGCAGGGTGAGCACCCTGCTTGGCCTTGATAGACTGAAAGTGGGTGGTTTGTTACAAAATGGAGTTACTCTTGTTCTTTCAGCATCACACAGCTCACAGCAACCTCCAACTCCTCCTCTTCTGAGGGGATTCTCTTGCCTCAGCCTCCCGAGTAGCTGAAACTACAGGCGCCCACCACAATGCCCAGCTATTTTTTTTGTTGTTGTTTGTTTGTTTGTTTTTTGTTTTTGGCCGGGGCTGGGTTTGAATCCGCCACCTCCGGCATATGGGACTGGTGCCCTACTTCTTTGAGCCACAGGAGCCACCCCCCAGCTATTTTTTGTTGTTATTGCAATTTGGCCAGGGCAGGGTTTGAACCCACCACCCTCAGTATATGGGGCCGCTGCCCTACCCACATTGTGCACATTAGGTAAGGTCCCACCAAATACCCTCCCTCCTCCCGGACTCCCCCTTTCCCTCCCCTCTCCCTCCTCTCCTTTCTGAACTATAGTTGTGTTTTATCATTCATATGAAAGTGTAGTTGATAATATATTGGTGTCATAATAGTATTAAGTACATTGGATACTTTTTCTTCCATTCTTGAGATATTTTACTAAGAAGAGTATGTTCCAGCTCCATCCAGGTAAACATAAAAGATGTAAAATCTCCATCTTTGTAATGGTTGTATAGTATTCCATTCTTCCACAGATTTCTCACTCAGGAACCAAATATATTAAATCTAATGAGGAAGATGCAGCAAAATACAAACATAAATTATTACAGTATCTTTTGAAATCAGTGACTATTAGACCACATTAAGGAAGGAACCTTCATCTCATCTTTGGTCTATTGACTCCTGGAGGCAGTTTTTGTGCTTCATCCTGCTAGAGCAAAGATCTTGTCGTTCTGTTTCAATTCTGCCACACTGGCTACACTATGCTGCTACTTTATTCTGCTGTGCTTATTTCAAGGCCCTCTAGCTACCAGAGGGCTGGAGGAACTAAAGATCCTGCATGTTGCATTTGCCTCATATTTTAGCTTTTCAATGTTCTGTTAACAATGTTCCCTTTTTTCTAGATGAAAATACAGGATTAGCAAAAATAATACTCTATATTTTGAATTTGTATAGAAATTGAGGTTCCTAAAATAACCTTCCTACCCTTTAACATCATAGTTAAAATTGGGTTTTCTAGTTAGATTTTCTTATTTCAGTTGATTCTGCAACAACTTTCCTTTAAGCCAAACTGGAGAAAAACTTTTGCATTAGATACTTTTCTGCTTTCAGGATGTATAATAAGCAATAGAAAAGTTTTTACTAAAGGAAATTTGAAGTAGTACAAGATTTTTTTCTTGACAACATGTTTCAAGTTTCTTTTTGAGTTGAAAAAATCTACTTAGAATCTAAGGTTAATTTTGCTTTGACATGACTACCTCCTTTATTTTCTTTAACAGAACTGTTATTTGTTTGATCATTGATTCATTATGTAATGCCAACATTCCATAGAACCTAAAACCTTATAAAAAGTAGGACCATGTATCCAAAGCATCCATCCACTTCCACACATGGCTAAAATAGTTCTGAGTTGTCTGAGTACTAGAACTCAGTGTTTTCAAATACATTATTTTGAAGTTATGGGTCAACTTATGGTGTGCATAGTGACCCTGTAGAATAAAACTCTCACACTTAGTTAGACCAAATGATATTTGCTTCTTACAAATTTTGGAGTTAATTAGTCCCCCCAAATCCCACTGTTTAAATACAGTTTTAAATAGATATTACATTTATCTGCATTTTATTTTGGTATAAATATTTGAATATGCAAATATGTAGCAACATAGTAAAAATCTAAAGAATGGTGAAATTCAACTTCTTTTTAGACAATTGTCAAAGGTCTTAAGTTCATCTAAATACATGAAGTATGATAAAGTGGTCAATTCATAGAAACTCACATAAAAAAATCTTTGGGGATAGGGCAGTGCCTGTGGCTCAGTGAGAAGGGTGCCAGCCCCATATACTGAAGGTGGTGGGTTCCAACCCGGCCCTGGCCAAACTGCAATTAGGGGAAAAAAAAAAAAAAAGAAAGAAAGAAAGAAAATGTTTGGGGACAGATCTGTGCAATTGAGTTATTGGTCTGTATGTGCATGTCATATCATACCATTAAGCATCTGTCTATTTTTAATAGTTGCAAATGCTTTTCTTGTACTGAAATTTTTTATTTCAGAAAAACAACAACTGCAAGTTAAGAACATTTTATCTGAATAGTGTTAAGTAAATGCTGTCACTACTAATATTGTCCCACATGCCTTCTATTTCTTCCACTCCCTCATCAATCAATACTCAATTCTTAAGCCACACAAAATTATTATTATTTTTTTTTTCCCACTAAGATCTCTGTGCCCTCTGCCTGGAATATCTTTCTCCCTATGGTCTATGCTGGTGGCCTAGAGTTAGGATTTGGTCAGAGGTAAAAGGTGGGATGTGAAGGACTTAAGCACCAGGGCCTGGGGCCAGGCTGTCTAGAGTTGCATTCTAGCATTGTCAAATACAGCTTTGTGACCTTGAGCAAGTTAGCTGGTTTCTTTGTGTCTCAATTTTATCAATAAAATGCAATAGTAAGTGTAACCTACCTCCCAAGGAAGTTATGGGGATTAATAAAATAACATATAAAAATGCTTCAAACAAATGCAACATGCAGGATCTTTAGTTCCTCCAGAGGTCTGGTAGCACATTCATCAAGGGCCTTAAAATAAGCACAGCAGAATAAAGCACAATGTAGCCAGTGCCGTTCTGTTAAAGAAAATGGCTCAGCGAGTAGGGCGCCGGCCCCATATACCGAGGGTGGCGGGTTCAAACCCGGCCCCGGCCAAACTGCATCAAAAATTAGCTGGGTGTTGTGGCGGGCGCCTGTAATCCCAGCTACCTGGGAGGCTGAGGCAGGAGAATCGCTCAAGCCTAAGAGGTGGAGGTTGCTGTGAGCTGTGACTCCATAGCACTCTACGGAGGGCGATAGAGTGAGACTCTGTCTCTACAAAAAAACAAACAAACAAAAAAACAAAAAACCCTATTAAAAAAAAAAGAAAAGAAAAGAAAGTATCTAGCACATGGTAAGCATTCATGAAGTTCATTGTTATTCATTCTTTTTCTGCTGTAGCCTTCATTCAATTTGCAGATGGAAAGTCTTTCTTTGAAAGCAGCTCAGGCAAAGAGCAGAGGCTTTAGAGATAGGCAGATGCTGAAGAAATTCTTACCCACTCTGAACTTGTTTCCCTATCTGTTAAATGGAGATAATGTTGGCTACCTTGCAAAGTTGTTTTGCATTTGATCTCTGGAATGAAATCACATATATAAAATAATATATTGTGGCACATGAATATTCAATAAATATTAGCTCATTAGGAAGAGGAGAAGGAGATGAAGGCCCATGCCCTGCAACTTATCAGAGAATAAAAATAATCTTTGTCAGAAACATGTAATTGTTAACTTTTCTCAGGTTAGAAAACAACATTTATCACAACCACATATATTTCAGTCCTGTCATGCCTATGCTTCTTTTCCTTTGTACAAATGGAAGGGGCACATGTGCAATTTTGTTACATGCATAGATTGCATAGTGGTCCTGTTGGAGCTCTAAATTTAGAGTGTCCATCACCTGAATAATGTACATTGTACCCATTGAGTAAATTCTCATCATCCACCCCGCATTGTTCTTTTCCTTCTCCACTCCACGTCCATCATTTTTTTTACCTGTAAAGTTCTTCCCATGAATGGCATGAAGATCCAGCTCAAACATCTCTGCAGAAACAGTGCATGACATGTTCAGGCACTCCCAGTTGCCCTGCCTTTCGTAATACTCTGTTCCCATATCTTTCAGCATCTGCTTTGGGTGGGCATAACGTTCATGTGCAACTCTTTTAAACTGCACATGAACTTTTTATCTACCCTGAATTTAATGCATTTTTAAGGAGGAATGCTAGTATTTCTTTTTTTAATTTACCAAAGATTAAACTTTGAATGCCATCTTGTGGTCAAAGAATTAGCATTAGAATGGGCATGATATGTACTTTTAAAAGCAGACCTGAGAAAAAAATATAGATCCCTTTAAAAAAATAATTTCTGCCAAGCAACTGCTTAGTTTCTGCTTAGATGTTTTTAGAAACAGGGAGCTTGGTAATTTAACAAACATTTAAATAGCTCTAAATTCTGCTTACTTTAGCTTACATCTGACCCCTTATAATAGTCAACTATTCCAAATTCCTTTCATGCATTTAACAGATTTATATTGAATTTCTACTATGTGCTTTTGTGATTGTCTTGCAAAATGGCCCAGAAAACGAGAAACTATTTCCATTTTATAAATACAATATGCTGTAAAGTTAAAAAACATTGTTGTTTAGCAGATTTGAACTCTCCAGCCTCAGTGCATGCACCGTAACCACTGATCTTCAGGTGCCCAACGGAGAGTCCATAGTGTGTTTTTATCTAATTGCATTACAGGAACCAACTTAGAAAACTCATCCTTAGGATTTGATTCCACTAGAAACACTCTCGGTACCCAAATCTGTATTAGTATTCTCCATAGAAATGGAATAGTGTATGAGAGAGAGAGAGAGAGAGAGAGAGAGAGAGACAGAGAGAAGGGAGGCAGAGGGAGCGATTTTTTTTTCTTTTTTGAGACAGAGCCTCAAGCTGTCACCCTGGGTAGAGTGCTGTGGCATCACAGCTCACAGCAACCTCCAATTCCTGGGCTCAAGCGAGTCTCCTGCCTCTGCCTCCCAAGTCGCTGGGACTACAGGCG
>CAUYRH010076548.1:0-13364 GCA_963574655.1 Perodicticus potto | reverse complement strand
TTCTTGAGACAATTTTTGAAATGCACCCTGAATTTCTAAATCCAACTTTTCCTCTATTTTATTAATCTTGTTTGCAATCCAAATTCTGAATTCGATTTCTGACATCTCAGCCATCTGTTTATGCATAGGATCATCATTTGTGTCCACCAAATTGTTCCTTTGGGGGGGTTGATCTACTCTGGTTGTTTATGTTTCCAGAGCTTTTCCGTTGATTCCTCCCCATGATTAATTTTACACCTTTTGGCTGGCTGAGTAGATAAGGACAATTTGGGCTGGGAGTTCTAAGAGTAGTGATTGACCAGTCCTTTGCTTGAAAGCCGGGGCTGGTGTCTGTACCTTTTTCCCTAGAATTTTGTCAAGGACGCGTACAGTGCACCTTCTTGGTGTGGTGGGGTTAAGTGGCTCTGTCTTATTGTCAGCTGGTCTTTGTCTTACCCTAGAGAATCAGTTGCTCCGGATTGAAATCTGAGCTGTGAAGAAATACCAGCAGTTAAGTCACCCTGCCTCCCACAGGCAACAAGTGGAAAAGCAAAATCAAACCTTCCCACTATCACACACCCAGGGTACCACTTTGGAAAGTCCTCAGGTGATTGGCCCAGTTGAAGAGGTCCCAATCAATTGTCCCAGCCAGCACCGGTCTCAGGTGGAAGAGTAAAAAAGTCTCTGGCAACTATATAGCAGAGATTTGTCGGAAGCTCTAGTATAATTTGCTCTGGTGCTCTGTGAGCTCAGGAGGGCCCCCCCAGCAAGCTAATTAGTCTGGGAAGTTTGTGTGTCTCCTTCCCCACCTTGCCCCTCTGTCACACCCAATCGGTGGTAATCCTGCAGGGCTGTGATCCAGTTTCCTCCAATGAGCAGATGCTTCAGAGGTTTGTGCCTGCTTGGGTCACAGTGAGGTCTTTGGCTCCTCAGCCAGTCCACCACTCCCTGTCACTGTTTGGCAGGGGGAGGTGAGGCCTGACAACCTGGGTACTTGATAGGGGCTGGGGCGATTCGCTCAATTCTGGCCCTGTCCCTGATTGATGTTGCTGATAGAGCAGAACAAGTTCGCAGAATTTGTTTCTGTCATGGCTATTTTCCCCGGATCAGATGTTGGGCTGCAAATAGGTCTGACTCAGTCTGTGAGTTCCAGCCCTTTGTCTCAGCTTTCATCCCCTGAGGGCCAGGTGCGTCTGAAGCTAAGCAAAGCAGCCTCCACCCTGGGAGTCAGCTGACTCTACACATATTCTAATCCCCACGCTCCTTCCCTGCCAGTACCACCTCAGGCATATCCTTCATGCACCTTGGTTGCCAGTCCATTCTGCTGATGGGTGCCAGGGAAGCCGCCCGCTTTCCCTGGCCGCCCAGAGAGACTGGGAGTATCTCCTCAAAACATTCCCAGGGGTGCGAGCCCTCCTGCCGTTGTTCCCGCTGCGGCTGTCATTTCATGCCTCAGGGGACCTTCTTTCCAGCTCGGCCTCCTCTCAGCTCACTTTCCTCTTACCACTCCCGAGCCAGAAAATCAGCACAGATCAGCAACAGTCCACGCCCCGTCCACAACCCTCAAGAAAATGTCCAAGAATCTGGACTCTGTGGGGGACAGGCCTCCAGACCTAGGGGTGAGAGTGGAGGGGGAATGCCTGGAGCTCAAACTTGCAGGTAGAGAATATATACAGTTTTATACAGTTTTATGCCTGGCGGGAGAGTGCCGTGGCACACTAGTAGGGGAAGGAGGTCCGGTTTTTAGAGGGTCTCTCCTGTGGGGTAGAGTGGGAGGACATCTGAACTCTGCTCACTTGTTTGTATGGAGGTATGGAGTATACTGTGAGCTGCTATCATGGGGGAGGCAACTCCCATCCGCTTGATGATGTGCTCTGTACCTTTTTGTTTGTGTCCTTGGGGTCACAAGTCGCCCCAGCGGGGTTGATGTGCGTTCTTCGACCTTCTCTTTTAGCTCAGATCTAAACCATCAGCTTTCTTGCTAAGTTTCTGTCCTTTAACTCTCCTTCTGGACGGGAGCCTCTGAGGAAAGCTGGCTACAGACCACCATCTTGGCTCCTCCCCTGACCTCTTTTCTAATGGTTTCTCCCTATTTTCACCTCATCCCTTCTCATGCTAAGGTCAGGGCCTTGGTGCAGCCCATGCACCCTACTTTTCAGTGTAGTCCAGGTATCCCAAGCCCTGTGGGTCCTCTGTCCTGCTCTGGCTCTGGCTTCTAGATGACTGCCCAGTGTGTGAGTGCCCAGGGGTGGGCTGTCAGGGTCAGGGTGCACAGCACCTATAGCTGTGCCCTGCTCTCGCTCTGTGGGGGCCATTCAGGCTTGCATTCCTCACTGCCAGGGTCTGTGTGCACTTGCCTCCACCACACAGGGTGTTCACGTTGGGAGCCGAGGATCCACAAATGCCTGGGAAGGACCCCACTGATCTCATTTGCCCTATTCCTGGCTTAGATCTTTGCCCAGGACTGAACATTACCCCAATCCTGACTTTTTACTCTTTTCTTGCCATCTGATCCTTTCTACATAACACCCTGCATGCTGCTACCCAATTTTTAATTGTTTGATTCATAAGGCCAATTGGCCATTGAAGAACAGATAAAGGTTCTAAAGGCCTCTCTTTGACTTTTAAACTGCTCTGTTGCCTGCCTGACTGATATAGCATAGTATTTGGCCTAGCATAGACAGCCAACAAATGCTTAATGACTAAGAAGCAAAACATTACATTTTAAAAGCATGGAATCAGCCTGTCAGTTCTGATCCAGATGCTTTAGAATGGTTTTGATCCCTGGATAGTCAGGACAGGATGAATCAGGTGGTAGGTACCCACCTGACCCAAGGCACAATTCAGAATTAACACTCAGAGCCTCCTAAAGTTGTGATTCTGATATATGGTTTGGCTGGGATTCAAACTTTCAGCTTCACAGGAAGTCTCTCCAGAGCTCTTCTACTCTACCAAACTGCCTGTCACTGCCTGCCATTGCTTGTTGCATTTGTTAGGGTTTAAAATCTTGTGATTTAATAATAAAAAAAAAAGCACAAATAAACTATAAAAATAAATAAATAAAATTTTGCTGTTTTGCTTACTTCTAATTGTTCTTTTGGCATCAGAAAAAGACATCTGGGTATTTATTACACCCAAGAGCAGGTGGGATAGCCCAGGGGTATGTGGACCCAGCCTAGCCCCTTTTGTGCATAGCAGAAGTATTGGAGAGGCTACAGAAGCAAGGGCTGCCTTCTCTAAGGGTCCCTGAGAACCAGCTCCAACAGAGGTCACATGTGGCCTCTTTGGCAGAAGAGATGAGTGAAGTCCAAGTGAGGGAAATTCAAGGACAAAGCCAGGTTTGCCCTGAATTGTTTGCTACTGCTATCCAAGCCCCATGAGGGCCTGTCACCCTATTCTAATCTTTGGGCCCTGCAGACTACATCTCCCTAAAGATAAAAGCATATTAGTACCTGCTTCAGGGAAGCCAGCAGGGGTGAACTCCAGGGGAAAGGGCCCTGGGGTGGGGGCTATGAATTCCTTAATAACAATTACCACAAGCACCAGAGCTTTCCATTTAATTAAACCAGTGGCTCAGCTTTGGGATCTATCCTAAGCTTAGTTGCTTTTGCTTCTTTCTTTTCATTCTGTCTTTTGTATGATGTTCTCGCTTCCTCGGTCTTCTATCTCAGTATAGCAGGATATCTGAAATGATGAGTAGGTGGAAAAAGAGAGAGAGAAATGATTTCTCTTCTGGTAACTTAATGGAAAGTAATGAAAGAACTGAATCAAGAAGCTAATAGTTACTATCATTTATGCTCCCTAGAAAGCTTGATACAGGTGAACTCTAAATTATCTTTGCGAATGGTACAGTGATAGCAAAGGAAATGATGCCACAGGTCTGTTTAGCACTTACTGTTTCCCAAGTGATTTTCCACACAATCTCTCATTGAAGCTGCCCAGCAACTCCTTGGAGTTGGCACCATTATCTCATGTGACAGATGAGAAAGGTTAAATGACTTCTCAAAAGTCACCCAGCTGATACGTGGCAGTCAGCTCTCAAACCTGGGGCTTTCATGTTGAGTTCAATGCCTCTGCAGTGATTCCACAAACAATCCTAAATCCCCGTTTGAGGTGCTGCTTTGAATTTTCTCTCCCACAGAATTGGTGCATAGGAATGGAACGTCCCCACCTGTCCTGCTTCTAGAGAATGGTGAAGTATTCTAAACCAGACCTCCTATGTGAGCTGTGCTCATAACCACCGAGACAGCTGTCCTCATCCCTGTTTGGCAGAGAAGCAGCTGAGACCTGGGAGATCCTAAGTCACTTAGGATCCAGGCACATTTCTAGTAAATGGTAGGTGGGGCTACCCTAGGCTGCTCTGATGAGGCACCGTGTGACCACTGGCTTCACCAGCTGACAATGCTATCATCCCCACTTCCTAGTAAGCCTGTGCCAGGCTGGCAGTGAATCTAGATGACCAGGACACATTTGGCACGGCCAGTTCTGTAGTCCCTCACCCCACTTGTGGTGGCTTTCCTATACAGCCTTCCTGTTTTGCATGTCTGCCGATGACACTGATGAGAGGGGAGCACAGGACAGCTCCAGATACCTGAGGGAGAAGCTCAGCCTCCCTCTTCCATCTGGACTTGGCTTTCATCATTGTCACCCTACAGGCAGCAGGGATATAAGTTCCAGGTGTCCTGGTTCAACTTGAGGCAGCAGGGCCTTTCCATGAGCCACACTCTACCCACTGGTGAAAGGACTGGGTTCCACTGAGCATCCACGTCTACTGCCTGCCCTCCCATTCTCCAGCACAGCCTCGGGTTGCAGAGCTGTGTGATGTGTGAACATTGCACATTCCTCAGTCATGGAGTCACGAGTGACAAGTGGCCTGAGGGGTCCAGTAGCCCTCTGACGCTTTGATCCCCTAGACCCAGCATGTCTACCTTCTTCTCCAGCTATGTCACCGAGCTCAAGCTGGCAGAGGACCTCTCCCTTACTCCCACACAGCCATCTGAAGCAGATGGTGCCTCTCTCCTTGGTGCATATAAGGAATAACCCTAAAAATATTAATTGATCAGTTAATTAATTTAAAAGACTCATTGCTATGGAAACCTGATATGTACACAACACTGTGCTGTCTCTTGCTTAAGGGCCTGGGAAAGGCAGGCTCTTCCTATGCATCTATGACACCAGCTCTTCCAGGTTGGCAGCCATGGAGCTGCCTCGAAGGGCAGTCCCACTCCCCTGTTAGGTCCCCACCATGGAAAGGGGAGAAAATCCCATCAGGGCCTCTAGTCAGGGGGCTGCCAGAAATCAAGTTGTAACCAGCATGATGTGTTTCAGAGCATCTCAGCCCCTACCCATCAGCCTGGGCACCGTTAATAATCCACAGCCTAATGATGGAGATGAATATCAGAGCAGGGAGCGGGGAGGTGGTGGGAATAAGTGACTTATTAGCTCAGCTCCCCACAGCCAAGCCATGCCAGAATGATTTATTGATACAGTAAACAGATTTTTATAATTAAAATTGATTTTTGGTTTTAGCCTGGTGTGGAAGGGCTGGGTCAAATTCAAGAGGGGAAAGGGGGGTAGTCCAGGAAAAGGGGGGTAGTCCAGGGAAGGACTCTAGATTTCCCATATATCTTAGATTGTTAGAGGAGGAGGGAACCTCTCACTCACAGGTGAGAAAACAGCAGCCCTGAGAGGTTGATCTATGAGGCTGGCCTCAGATGGTGAGGTCAGGCAGAGCTGCAGTTGGAGTCAAGTCTCCCGGACCCCTGAGATTCACTGATTTTCCTGGGATTGAGTGTGCAGGTGCTCACTGAGCCTTAGTACACTGTTGTGTTGGTTGTTCACTGCACAAGGATTCCTCACCGAGGGGATGAGTAGGGATTGGAACCAGCCACAGCTTGTGTGCTAATTCAGAGCTACAGCTACCCAGGGGATGTGTTCAGAGGCATCGTCTGGAACTGTTCTTTTGGGAGCCAGCTCTTGGCTGGCTGGCAGCTTCTAGGGTCCTGAGGGGCGTGGCCATCTGACATTCAGTCCATTGTCCAGTGCCCAGAGGCTATGCTAGAGCTGTTTGTTGACGGCCCCTGGCAGGCTGCGCTGCAGACAGTGGAGAGACACTGGGCTGCAGGTGTCCAGAGCAGTGGAATTCATCAGGCAGGGAACTGGTGACTCTGGCAGTGGCAGACACTAATTGAGAGAGGGTGCAAATATACCAGCATGTTCTTGAGCACACAAGCCTGGTCATGTCTAGACCAGGCTGGCATTGCTGGCATCACCACAGGGCCATACGCTGCCTTCGTTCACTCTCTCCAGCAGTCCCAGCCAACAGAGAAAAGTAAGTTCATGATCATTGCCAAAGTTCACTGAGCAGCCTCCATCGCAGGCTTCAGAGCCACCAGACTCTATTTCCCACCCTGACTCTCCACACAAGGCCCTGCACACCCAGGCAGTGGCCCATGCCCATATTTATCTGTGTAGGAGAATAGGATGGTGCACACACATGGGCATATTCATAAAGAAATGAAGGCAGAATAGATAGCACCTCTTTTCCTAACCTACTATTTTCTAACAGACCATTCTTTAGAGCAGTTTTAAGTTCATAGACAATTTGAGCAGAGAAAGTTCCCTCAGACCCCTGCGTCCCCATCTTCCACACACAGAGCCTCCCACACTGTTAATACCCCCCACCAGAGTGGTACCTTCATTATGATCAGGGACCCCGCATGGACACGTCTTCATCACCCAGAGCCCATGGTCCATGGCAGGATTCATCCTGGGATTGAACTTCCTCGGGGTTTCAACAAATGTACAAGGACATGTATCCATCATTGTAGCATCAGACAGAGTATTTTCCCTGCCTTGAACATCCTCTGTTCTCTACCAGTTCATCCCTTTCTTCTCTTAACCCCTGGGCACCCCTGATCTTTTTACTCTCTGTAGCTTTGCTTTCTCCAGGATGTCATATGTTGGACTCTGACTGGTGTAAACTCTTCATATTGGCTTCTTTCACTGAGTCCTACACATTCATTTTCCCTCTACGTCTATTCATGGCTTCGCTAGCTCGTCTCTTTTCAGTGCTGAATAATACTCCAGTGTCTGGATGCCCCACAGTTTATCTACCCATTCCTGTACCGAAGGGCATATCAGTGTCTTCCAAGTGTTGACAGTTAGGAATACAACTGTGTAAACTCGTGTGCAGGTCTAGTTTGGTGGGTGTTAGTTTAAACTGGGGAGAAGACCCCGGACACACAAAGGCTTCCATGAGTCTAGACCAGCTTAAAGGCCCTGGAGGGCACACCTTATCCTGCAGGTGCCCTACCTGTGCTCTGAACCCCAAAAGGACAGATGGAGGAGGGGCATCCTGAGAGGCCAAGTAGCCAAGAGACACAGAAAATGCTCCCAATTCTTTCTGCAATGATGAGTAGACTACCATGGTACATGAGCAACAAATTAGGGCAGCAGTACAGATAAACAGTTAATGCTGCATCAAACTCTTTTGTAAGTCACATCTGATTAAATGTAATGATGTTATCCTTGATTTTTTCTTTAAAATTGGGTGTAACTGGCAAACATACAAATGTCTGCAATGAACAGTGACATCCTATAAAAGAACAGATGAGGTGGCCTCAAGTTCCCATCCGGCTCTGAGACACTGGTCCTAAAACGGGGTTTGTTGCAAGCAGCCCATGCCCTCGCAGTCATTTCTCTCTTCCTCCCAAGTGTTCTATTGGATCTACCTGGGTGTGGGGAGTTTTTCCAAGCATCACAGAAGGTCTAAGCATCAGCACATACAGAGTCAAATCCCTGAGGTCACTAAGGTGCAGCCACAGGGGACAGGAGGAGGACATGGGAAGAAAGGAGAAAAGGCCAGCCCCAAAGGCAGAGGCTGTGGTGAAGCAGGATCCCCCATTCCCGGGGTGGCTGGGAGCACTTTCACTCTTGCCCCCAACACTTTGCTCCTGGAAATGAGCCTCCCGTCAGCTGCTACTAGGAGCAGCCTGATACCGGCCTGTCCATGCCGGAGCATGTGTGAGTGAGAGCTCCCGGGCATTTCCGATAAAGAGTGAAAGCAGAGAGAGGCAGAGGGAAAACCAAATGCGGGTGCTGAGATGGGGAACTTTGCCTTTGTAACCTGTGGTGTCTCCAGTGTCAGCCCCCAGCCCTCCTTTCACTGACATCAGCAGCTGTCTGGTCCACAGTGTTTTCGTTTCCTTCCACTCCTGGAAGGGCAGGGACCAGAGGGGATGTGGGGTGGGGAGACCCTCTCCAGGCCATGCTGAGTTTAAAGGAACAGACGTGAGTGCAGCAGCCAGTGCTCCTGCGGAGGTTACATGGGACCGACCTCCGTGGTGGAGCTTATGTGCCTTTTCTGTCTTAAATGCCCCCTTTCCAACTGCACCCTCCACCCCAAAGAGCCAGTTTTATTGAGGCCTGTGCTGGCTAAACATGCCTGTGAGTGTCAGTGGTTTTGTGGATTCTTCCCAAGTTTAGGAGGCTGAGTTGTAGGACCAAGGTGAGCAGTGAGGAGAGCTGGGATGGACCCTGCAGGCTCATCCCTCGGCTCAGCCTGGAGGGTCTCTCAGAGGGCAAGGCATTGGGAAGCCAGCTCAGGGCATTCCTTTCAAATCCTGAGGGTCACAGCTGAACAACTGAGTTAGTCTTTGTATCAGAACCAACTGGACACTTGGTCCTAACAGGCTGGGAGGAGTGGGAAGGTCAGGGTGTCCTGAAGAGTCGGTTCACCTGTGGGCTTTGGCTGCTGTATGACCCCAGACCATACTCCAGGCCCCAGAAGAGGATGTGGATTCACTACTGAGCTCTGGCTAGCAGTTGCCACATGACATAGGCCAGCTCTGAAATCTGCAGCCCATGGAGCCAGTGAAACAATCCCATAATTAGTAAAGTCTCATGAAGTCAGACGTGCCAGCCCCTCCCAGCTTTTGCCATGGTGACGTTTACCACACTGAGTGATTGTGTAGATACTGTCTACCCCCAGAAACAGAGAGCCTTATTTGGAGATGTGTGCCATTTATACATAGATAGACCTTGCCCAGGAACTGCACTGGTCAAAGACCAGTTATGAGATGTATTTGAATGGGACCTCTCCAGCCCAAACTGTCTCCATCAACGTCCACCATGTTTGCAGTAACTTTCATTTACAGCCAATTCAGGCAGCTGCTACTCATGACAGGGGAGAGGTGGTGCTTGGCCCCTGCAGGGGAGGGTACTGGAACAGAGAAGGGTGGCTGCACCATGCCCTGGCTTTGTTGTTGGTTGCAGACACAGATGCCCTGGGTTAGAGTCCTGGCTCTGCCACTCCTTGGCTGTGTGACCTTGAGCAAGTCACTTAACCTCTCCCACCCCATGTCCTCATCTGTAAAATGAAGGCTGGCACCCTGGACCTGACTGCCTCGCCAGGTTGTGGTGGGGTCACAGGCAATCACAGTTGTGAAATTGCTTTATGGATTGGGATGCCACGTGCAGCTATCGGTGTTGTTGTGGGCCCACCCCCACTGTGTCTCTGCCCTCTGGTTGTTTTCCACTACTGTGTCTCTCCACTCCAGGGCTAAGAAGCATCTCCTCTGGATCTCTTGCTGTCTGTGGGCAAAGTCCCAAACCCAGCCCATCACCAGGGCCAAGGGGAGGCGGGGAGGGAAGGAGCACAGCTCTGTGGAAATGCAGATGCTGGGTTCCTGGGAACTTTGATTTTAGTGCTTGGCCTGGGCATCAGCATTTTAAAAGCTCTATAGATGATTCTGATGTTCACTTGAGTTTGGAGCCTACTAGGCTGAACCCCAAATCCCTGCCTTTATTTCCTCCTAGCACCTGAGAGGTGCCTTGATTCTTCCCTCAAATGTGGGGGTGTCCCAGGAGTGGCACACAGCTCAGACAGCAGTGGCATGGTGCGCTCACTGGGGGTCATACAACACAAACCAGCTCCAGATGCCTGGCTCTGGTCCATGTCGTGCTGTACTCCTGGCAGCATCCAGAGCAGAATTAATGGAGGAAAAAAGCATTTGAACGTGAACTCCACCTATGGCAAGCTACCTGCCCTAAATTGTCACATTCACTTCTTTGCTGCTGCCTCAGCCCTGCGTCCTGCAGATTTGTTTGCAAACTCAACAAATGCCTTGTGTCCAAGCATGTCTGGAGGCTGCATTCTCCTGTCCCTGTCACAGCGGGGCCTGCTGGACTGCGCCAGCACTACCATGTGGGGCCTTGCTGCCCCGCCCGGCCTGCCAGACGTGCCGCACCAGCCCAATGAGTCCCTGCACGGCACGCAGCATGGGCTCTTGTGCTTGGCCGGAAGCCAGCATGGTTCCCTCTCTGCTTTCCGTTATGGCTGCTCACAGAGAGGTTGGGTAGAGGGGACCCTGACTACATGGAGAGTGCAGGGAACCCCGACCTGGTGCCATCAGAGAGTCTGGACTGCTCCCTATCTTGCACCGACTTCCCCAGGTGCTACGGGCAGTGACACCAACTCATGGCTTTGCCTTTTCTTCCTGCCCCTAGGACTCAAAAGCAGGGGAAAGGCTCTCAGAGAGGCACAGGAGGGGAGAAAAAGAGACAGGGACTGATTGCAAAGTTCTGGGGCTGACTATGAGGTATAAGCCCTTTTCTATCAATAGCAAGGTATTTTCAGGCCTGGGGGCTGCAGGGCACCATTCACAGTGGTGTCAGAACTACACTAATGAGGTAGTTGGGTCAGAACTACAATAACGAGGCCCCATCACAGCTCTCTCGAGATCTGATTCCTTTCTAGTACTTACTTATCCGGTAACCCAGGGCAGAAGTATTCTGCTATCACAGGGATGCTTCTGGAAACCGTTAAAGTTTAACTTCAATTGAAAGTTGAACTTTGCATTTAGGGGAACTTTGTTTCAGAAGTGAATCAGAAAGGTGAATGGGCTGCAGTCGTCAGGACTGTAAGGGCAGCTGCTGTGTTCTTGGAGTGGATGCCCCAGGACCTATCTTGAGTGTTTGACCTGAATTATGCGATTTAATCTGCATAACCTCTTAGAGGCTTAAGGATGTTAAATGTCTGACAAAGCTATGGAATGGCAGAGCCAGGATCTGGACACCAACTCCTCATAAAATCCCAGGTCCCAGCAGCTGCACTCACCTGGCTCCCCTGTGCCCTACAGAGTCTGCCCGACATGTGGTCACTTAAAGCCCCACCTGCCCACACCCACACCCACACACACACTTCTAGATCCCTCTGCCGGACTCTACATCTGCCGAGCTTTTCTGTCATAGGCAATGACTTTTTGGTATTGGGGATTATTTGTTGCTATGATAAGAACCCAGATGGATGGAGAGAAGGTGGCCAAGGTTCTGGGCCTTTTCCCCTGCCACCCCACACATGTCCCCTGAGATGGGCTAAGGTTAGCCAAGAAGAGGCTCCTCATCTCTACATACCCCCTTACTCCGGGTCCGGCAATTATTTCTGACCTCACTGGGTTCTCAGTGTAAACATAGCTCAGGGAGATCCTTCTTGTTTCGGAAGAGGGGATCTGTTGAGGGGATCCAAGTCTTAGTCTAATGTAGATCAGATTTCCCAGCTGCACGAACTGTGACAGGGATGCATTACCCCCACCCCCACCCCTCACCCCTTACAAACAAAGCCCTGATGGAAAACAGCTGACCCAAGACTACAGTCCAGTGGGGTCAGGTTGTGATGGGTGGAAGGGGAATCTCCACCTGTCTCCTCTGCAGCCCAGCACAGGTGGGGCCTCTGCGTACACTCTCTGTCCCACTCAGAGAAAGGCAAGGATGGACATCATAGAGCATATATGACAGGACAAAATTGGTAGGTAATTGGGGGATATCCTCACTTCTCTCCTTGTGCACACAGGAAACTGAGACTCAAAGTAACTGGCCTAGAGACACACTGTTGGCAAGTGGCTGAGCTAGGATTTGAACCTAGGGCTGGGTTTCAAAGGCTGTGCTGTCTCTATTGGCTTTGACTGTGCTTCATTCAGCCCTTGCTGCTGTACACACATCCCTTTACTCGCCTACATGGTGTTTATATTAATGGTAGACAGAAATGGTAAAAGTAAACCCTGGGGACTTTGTGCTTTATCATCACAGGTTGTAGTAATTTCCTTTCTTAGAATTCAAAGTCTATTTTGTGTGAGTGTATGGCAACTTCCTGTGTGAGGGACATAGCTGCAACTTAACCTTTGCCTGATAAATACAAGTGATGTGGACTAATTGTATGTACCTTCATATTAATAGGGGGGAAGCATATTTCTGATTGAGATCATTCTACTTTTTCAAAATCACAAGAACTAGAGAGGGGGCAGAGCTGAAGGTCCCTGTTATACAGATAGACTATGTTACCAAGATGAAAATAAAATGGGAAGACCCTGGAATGAGACTCCTAGAAGCTTCTCCTTAAGGTAGTTCATTATGATGGAATCTTCCAGCTAGAAAGGACAATAGAGATCAATTTATGTCTGAAAACTGAGCCCAAGAGGTGAGGACACCTGTCCACAGGTCTAGAACTAGGGTCCAGGTCTCAGGACCCTGAGCCCAGAGATGTTCCAGCATATAGGGACCCCTCTGCATGAAAACCAAACTCACCCAAACATAAGTAAAGGAGGGTGTCTGTACATGTGGGGACTGTGGGCAAAGGTGCCGTGATCCTTACCCAGTAACTTGTGTAGAGAGATGAGTCCTCTCTATACTGGGTGGGGGTGATGTGATTTTCCTGTGGGAGGCTTCTAGGCAGGCTGGTGAGCTCACTTAATAATCACATTATCAAACAATGACTTCCCCACTCAATATGGGCTAGTTAATCTTGCAGGCAGAAAACTCTCCCCAGCCCAGGGCATACTTCCATGGGTGAACCAAGAGGGACAGACCGAGAACCCTTTTTACAGTTCCAGAATCTTAGAAATTATATGAGTACAAAGAAAAATTGAAGCTATGACTTTAAAATAAATTTTAGGCTGCCTAGTTAATTATTAATAATGTGGCTTCAAAGACAAAGGTTAAAATATCTTTTAAAAATTATTTTAATTTCCCTTGTCAAATTTTTTTAAATTATACCCTGTTTGTGAAAACAATCAAACTCCCCAGAGTTAACCACTGTTATCAATTTTACTCTATCTATAGAAGTTATTCTTTGCAGACAAAAATATATATGTGTATATGTGAATACGTAACTACACAGTTTTCTTTTAAAAATAAAAATTAAGTCTTTTTTTTATTGAGTCATAACTGTGTACAGTAATTCAGTCATGGGATACAGTGTGCGGGCTTCACATACAATCGGAGATATTTTTATCAACCTGATTGATATAACATTCATGAGATTTTCTCATTTACTATGTGAAAACATTTTTGATCCGTATTTAGAAGTTTTCTCCTGACCCTTCAAATAT
>CAUYRH010076546.1:0-32330 GCA_963574655.1 Perodicticus potto | reverse complement strand
AAAAAAAAGAGAGAGAGAAGAGTTTATTGGAGTTATTAAGCACTCTACTCAGTCTTATTAAAACATTAAGCTAAGATCACATTAAATATATATATTCTTCCCAAAGATACTAACAACATGGTGTTAGAGAGAGATACAGATGAGAAACAGATTAAAATAGGTGACCATATATCAAGAATTATTTTATTCACGTTATTTTTATTGGTCACTTAAGAGGATTTTCGAAATTTTTGCTTCAATATATGAGATAAATATTTTTATGTTTTAAGAATTTTCTTTTCAAAAAGCTTTTAATAGATTCAACTCAGAGGTTAACAAATACTAAAAATAAATAAATTCCAATTATTTTTAACACCTTTTACTCTCAATTATTTTTAACACCTCCTTTTACTCTTATTTTTACCTCCTTTTACTGTCTCGGTTTGGATGATAAATTTTACAGTCCCCCTAACTGCACCCAGCAGGACAAGGCCACACTCCTTGTGACTGGCCCACGGCACCTGCCGGCTCACCTCTCAAACCTCCAGCCAGCCCTTCTCCAAGGCCTGCCAGGCCCGAAGGGAGCCGAGGTGGCCCTGTGGCCACCTCAGACCCCCTTTCCCTCTGGCTGCCATGCCCTGTGCCCTCACAGCCTTGGCAGCTTCTAACTCAGCAATTAGATCCAACCCAAATACTTCTCGCAGCTTCCCTGGGCTGTCCCCGGCCACCTCCGCCGCCCTCAGTGGCACTAATCATGGCCGCACCCATGTCCTCACAGAGCTTTACACTCCATGATTGTTTTAGTGTCAGTTTTTCCCCTGCCCTCCCTTCTGACTGGATGAAGAGAGCTTGGAAGTCACGGACTTGGACTTCATCTTTGCACACCTGACACAAAGCGGCCTTGGGTCAATACTTGTCTCCATGGAACGTGCTGTATTCCAAAGAAGGCCGCTCAGCCTCTCCCATACACAGCACCAGGCACCCCGCTGCTTTGTTTGGTGAGTAAGTCAGGCCTGTTTTCTCCAGAGGACTGGGGTGGGGCGGCTGCCGGCCTCTACTCACATGCTCTCCAAAGGCTCTGCAGTGAGCCGATGGCCGTCCTCAGCTGCCCAAGATCCCCCAAGCTTCGCCAAGTCTGGGAGTGACTGTGAATGTGGGCCATCCACAAAATCAACACTGACTGATTCGCGAACAGGCTGAAAACAGTTCTCAGCACCTACATCAAAAGCCAAGCAAAGAATCATGAATAAGCGGAACCCTGTTCCCTAAAGACAGCCGGACCCCCTTGCTGGGCAGCAGGCCCTCGAGTGGGAAGACGGTCCAGCAAAGCACAAGGATGACGTGCAGAGTGGTGAGGCTCCGCGTCACGCCGTTTCACTCAGACTGAGTCTTCCCTCATGGACATGATCAGAGTGTTTTTTAGCTGGATATATATGTCACACAAATGCTGTGACTAGATAGCATGAGTTACCTTCTCAGATGTCCGCTGAGAACGCCATAGGACTCGGCACAGGGGGCTGGAAAGGCCTTGGGCTAGACGGGTCTGTCCCAGGGTACTGACTTCATCTTTCCGTGAACTTCAGGGGGTTTTCACCAGCAGAATGTGGATAATCGGGCCTGCTATAAAGAGTTACTGAGAAGATTCAAGAGAGCACAGTGCCTGGGCAGATAAATTGGGAAGTTATTATGTTATTATTACAGTGTCTGTTGCTGTTTAACTACCACTAACACCGCCCAACCTTGATTTCTATTCTCCAAGTGAAGGAGAGCCAGTCTCTGCGTCCTCATGGCAGCCAAATTATTTCCAGTAGCATTTTAAAAACAGTCTCCCAAAAAATAAATAAATAAATAAAAACAGCTTCCCTCCCCACATCCACGGGGCACCGTCATGCCCAGGAGGCAGGTCCACAGGGACATCAGAGGCAGCCGGTTTGTAGGCTCCCACCGAGCCTTGGCTGAGCTCCCCTTGCAGCCTGGTGACTCATAGCCCTTGGGCTGCTGACTGAATTAAAAGTGTTGCCAAGGAATTTTGCAATTCACAGCAGGTGGATGTAAAAATTACATCCTCACATTAGTGACAATGGGTATTTGTGCCCACAAGGATGAGGGCAAGAGCTGGAGCCGAATTCTCATCATATTTCAGGAGAGACCCCAAAACACTGAAATCATTTTGTCACTCTCTAGTATATATGAATGCGCAAATGCTGAAAAAGTAAAGCCCAACCGCAAGCAGGGGGTCTAAATTCAAAAGCATCAACAAACATTTCACAACATTTTTATAAATGTCCACAGTGAATCAACTTACACAAAACTGAACAGAATTGATAATTGCATTATTCATCAATTATTTTACTTTAAATCTTTCAAAATGTCCTCTCTTAACTGATTGCTCTGTCTCTGCACTACATTTTGGGTCATTTTCTCATATCTAGTTTTTTTTTTTCCTTTGCTGTGTTTCAGTAGCTGATTAAAATGTGCACTGGGTTTCAATTTCCATAACTGTATTTTGCAATTCTAAAAAATCTATTAAGTTTTTTAAAAACTTTTTTAGTATTCCATTTAAGTTCAGGCATTGGTGTTTTGGGTGTATCTACTTGTGTACATGTTCATGGTAGCCCTGAGATAACAAAAAGCACGCCCAACCTGCTACAGCTATTTAGACTGGGAGTTTCACCACTGCGGGCAAAGCACAGAAGCCTTACAACCACACAGGGCCCACACGTGCCTTCTGCTTGATGCTACAGCAGCCATATCACAGGCTTTACACCCATAGAACCCCTGTCAAAGTTATTTTTGCTCTTAATAGTCATACCTTTTTTTTTTGAAACTTACAAGGAAAGAAATAGGCTTCTATATTATTATTCTATAATAATATAGGGAGTTTCACATCTCCCCCTAGTATCATTTCCCTTAAGCCTAAAAAATTTCCTTTAAAATTTCTTTTACACATGTTGCACCATTTCCCTGGGTCAATAAGCAGTTGGCTTAGTTTCTCTTTCCCAAAGGGTGGAGCCAGTTAATAGAATAACCAGTGAAAGGGTAAAGGTTGGGTGTGGGAGGACACAGGCGAGCGAGCAACACCGTCTCTAAGCCAACAGGTGTAGGGGACTCAGCTTCTCCCCCATCCTACCCCACCCACCACTGCCAAACACACGGGTTCTTTTCCCTCACAGCAGCCATGAGGTATTTCATCTTCCATCCTCTAAAAACACAACTACCCCTTCTGTTCCTTTCACAGAACATCTCAATAGTAGCCGCCAGGACCCCAGACCAGTATGGGAAGAAGAAAGTCTTGGACTACAGGAAATTGAATTTTTTTTTAAGTTTCCTTTGCTACACATTGATGCGGCACACCCTGAAATATGGTCCCGAGAAAGAAACTGCAAGTCCAAGTTATGGGGCACATTTATTGCTCCTTTCTCAGTTGGATACAGAACTCATTGACCTTTGATCACTGGTCAAATGATAATGGTTGTTTTGCAATTTCTTTGGATACTTTGAAAATTAGGCTTTATCATTAGAAGACAATTTTCCTTGGATCTCTCAATATTTCAGCACATCGTATAAGCAGAAGTTCTTTTTTCTGAATTATCTTTTTAAGGATATTTGTATAGCAAATGGCCTTGGAATATAGATATCGTATCTCCCTCCAGAGCAAAATGCAGGTCACTTACAGCCTTGGAAGAGTTTCCTCTGAAGCAAAGGGCAGGTGTGCTCACCGTCCAGTATAATAAAAAAAATGTGTCTCTCTGAAGCAAAGGGCATGCGTGCTAACTGAGTGTTATATGACATTCAAGTTCCCTAAATTCAGGGTTCTTCCCCTGTGACAAACCCACTGAGTATTGGGTTTTGACCCGGCTTTCTTCTCAATATGAAATTGGGGCTTGGGGACTAGTGGAAAACTACTAATTCTCTGGCTACTGCTATTGTCTCCTTCACCTCTAACCCAGGAGCCTCGCGTCTTTGGCCGGCAGCCCCAGCAGCGCAGCAGGCTAATCTATGAGCTTGCTCGTGGGGTCGAGTCCGAGACTGAGACTCTGGCAGTTATGTGACGCCCTCCTGTGCCTGCCCAGCTCTCCTGTGGTGTTGTCTCCTCTAAAACTGGTACGACTGCTGTGTATTTGCATGGCATCCGGGCAGGATGCATTGACAATTCACCCCAGAACGCTATTTCTTAACATACACACATAGACTCCAACTGTTGGTCACCGGTCTCCTTGCCTCACTCCCAGACATAGCCCTTCTCTTTAGCATGAGTAGATCATATCACACACGTCAAGGCTGCAAGCAGAAGCTGGCGCACGTGGGGTCACGCCATCTATGGCCACCATATGCCTCTAAGTTAAGGCCATGCATGTGCATTAGTAAACTGGAGATTAAGGACATGCCAACCCCATGTAAGACCATCTATAAATATAAAATTGTATTATTATGAGCTCCTATAGTACAAAAACTATGGCTGGCCATGCTTGAGCTCCTGTCAGAATTTCCCCATTTCTTTTTTTTTTTTTTTTTTTTTTTTAGACAGAGTCTTACTATGTCACCCTGGGTAGAGTGCCGTTGCGTCACACCTCACAGCAAACTCAAACTCTTAGGCTTAAGTGATTCTCTTGCCTCAGCCTCCCAAGTAGCTGGGATTACAGGTGCCCTCCACAACGCCTGGCTATTTGAATTTCCTCATTTCTGAAGAGGAGAACTTTAGCTGAGAGTAAATTAGTGAACACTCAACTAAAATATTGGTAAGAGACCAGAAAAATAAAAGTTCCCCTTGTCAAAAGCTGCACATGACCAGGAACCGTGTTTAATCTGTCAATATAAAATATCATTGACCCTCTAAATTTCGTTTGCACTTTACAGACAAACCAGTTACCAAGTTGTTAGATACTGAATTAATTATTGATTAAGTCCTTGGTCTAACAATGCATATTATTAAGTATGGACAGGAAGTGAGTTGCAAAAATTCCCTGGTAATCTTATATTTTTTGTATTATATACATGTTCCAAAATCTGTTTCAAAATCTGTTCCAGTCACTATGGCTACATACCAATCTACCCCCAAATCTAGTGACATGAAACACCAATGTGTCATGCTGACTGATTCTGTGGAGGAATTGAGACAGAACATGATGGGGCAGCTGGGTGGCCTGTGGCCTCATATGCGGCTCCACTCATGGCTGATGCAGCATGGTGACACTAGCCCACTGTGGAAAGAAAACTGTATACAATTTATGTGCCAAGAACTTAAACTGAACTAAATATACTGATGATAACATACAATCCCTCATTAACTAAGAAAAAATGTTTTGTTTTGTTTTGTTTTGTTTTTATAAAATTATAGCTGTGTACATCAATGCAATCATGGGGTACAATGTGCTGGTTTTATATACAATTTGAAATATTTTCATCAAACTGGCTAACATAGCCTACATGGCATTTTTTTAGTTATTGTGTTCAGACATTTATATTCTGCATTCAATAAGTTTCACCTGTACCCTTCTAAGATGCACTGTAGGTATGGACCCAAAATGTTTTAAATTGGTTGGAGGTGGCCAAGGGGAGAATATGTGCCTAGATTTCCCTCCCCCATCTCTCAGACCCTCCCCCATCTCACAGACCCTCCCCATCTATCAGACCCTCCCCCGTCTCTCAGACTCTCCCCCATCTTTCAGACCCACTCCTTCACCACCCTCTCCTGAGTCCCTCTCTGTCTGTGTCTCACACCAGAGGATGGAAGAGAGTCATCCTCTGTGTCAAGACTTTTAATGTCAATTATTTTATGCCATTTCTCCCTCTGCAACTACTCAAAGTACACTTTTAATTCAAATCCCCCAACAATCCCATTTGTCAGGCAGTTGCTCTCTCCAAACACGCTCTGCAAACTGTCGTCTCTGGCTGCGTGCTGCCACAAAAAGACCTCAGTCCCTACACCCTGTGCCATGCAAAGAGAGGCCGTGTAGCCCCGGGCTTCGTGGTGGGCAGAGAGCTGCTTCCAGTGTGGGTGCTCCAAGGAAGGCTCCCCTGTCGCCCAGATCTCGCACTTCCTGCGTTTCCACGGCAAACTCCCCTCCTGGCTGCAGCTGCGGGAAGGGCGGGGAGAAGAGAGCTGCTTAACCATTTTGCTCCTGCTCATACTTTGTACATTTTTATACACAGTACATGTGACTCTCTGTCCTTGTTCCTTTTTAAAGTACCCACCCACCCCCACCTCCATAAATACACACACAACAAATGTTTTTTCAGCTCTCAATACGTGACATTACTCATTTAACCCCCTGGGAAATGCTATCCTTTTGGCAGGAAAACACTGGCTTCATGACAGTGCGACTAGAAAAGCAAAATTCCTCTCTTCCTGGGCCATCTTTATCTCAGTGATGGCAGATGAGGTGGGTCTTGAACCTCACACCAGGGCCGTTGGTCACCCCAGGAAGTCACCTGCAGTTATAAAAGCCAAAGCCTGTGATGAAAATAGTATTGTATTGGTGGCATTTTGAATATACATATTTTCTTTTACCCATAAATCATGCTTCTTCACAGCCTTGGCATGCAAGCTTAGCCAAAAAGCTTATTGCCCACAAGGAATAAGAGACATTGATTATCTTTGACTCATAAGTCTGACTTTTCCAAGTCCACTTCAAAGCCATTGTCATGAAAGCCGGGCTTTGAGTGGAGAGGAAAGGATGTTCAGAGTCCCTTTGGTGCCTAGTTAGTGGAGTAGGAGCCAGGCCTGCAGACCACAGCGTGCCTGGGGAGGGAGGCGGGGGGAACGTAGAAAGTCTGCCCTGGCATCCCGCTGCCCTGCAGGAAACCACAGAGCCAGCAGAAAAGCCAGGGTCAGGCCTCTCCCTGCCCTTCCCCAGCTTGCGTTGCTCTGCACTGGGGTTTTGCAGGCTCGGAGGAAGCCCAGCACTGAGGTGCTCTGCCTTGTGGGACACTGCCATGGGGTAGTGCATCAGAGGAACAGTGGTCACACAGTGTGACCACTCAGAACAAGGGCTGAGCTAAGCCCCCCACAGACCCCTTTGGCCCTCAAGTATCAAAAGTATCTGCAAATGTCTGTGCACCCTAAGTAAGGCAGTAGGCCACGTCAGGTGTACCAAGGGGACAGCTTACCAGCTTACCTCATTCACCATAAGGAACTATGGGGAGCCTTCTAGATGATAAGGGAAGTCAGAGGAACAGCCTGTCCTTAAGAATGGAAGTGACACCAAATAGGCAGAGAACACAACTGGGCCCAACTGAACTAGTGATCACAGGGAATGAGTCGGCCATCTCTCAGCTTCCGTGGCTGAGTAGCAGGGAAGGCAAGGGGCAGGAGGGAAGCAGGCGGAAGAGGGTGGCAGACAGAGGGGCCAGGGCAGTGTGGACGGCAGCCTGAGGACCCCTAAGGACCCTCTTCTGCACTGCCACAAGGTCAGTGGGCCTTCCTCCTGCTACATGCTGAGAAACAGTCTCCAAACAGGAAGAAAGAAATACAGAATTATTTTTTGAATCACTTTATTGAAGTATGGTTGACACATAAAAATGAGTCTGGGGATAATTGTACACCTGTGAAACCATGACCACCATCAAGGCTACAGATGTATCTGTTGCTATGGTTTGGATGTCCCTGTTGAAACTCATGTTGAAGCTTAATCCCCAGCACAACAATATTAAGAGGTGGAATCATTGAGAGGTGAATGAATTAATCTATTCTTAAATTAATGGGTTAATGGATTAATTAGTTAATGGTTATTGAAGGAGTGGGACTAGTGGCTTTATAACAAGAGAAAGACAGATCTGAGCTGGTGTGAGCACTCCCAGCCCCTCAGTGTGTGACACCTTGAGCTACCTCAGCCTCTGCAAAGTCTCTGCTGTTGCTGCCAGCCAGCCCCCCTGATCAATGAAGCAGAGGTAGCACCACAGACAGAATGATTGATTTGAAAGGGAATGGCTGAAGCTCACTCAGGCATTCAGCAACTACCCATCTTTACTAAGATTCTTATATACCTCAAATCATCAAATAATAATATCCAAGAATAAGGACACAAAAGGTAACGAAATCTGCCATAAACATTCCTTGTTTACATTAATACAGCAAAGCAATGTTTACATTAATACAGCATTCTTAGTTCTTTCTAAACTAAGAATGTCATGTTTGGAGATAAACAACAATAGAGATAAACCACAAAGGTGCTGGGTTGCCTATTCTGTTTGCCTACTTCCCTATATGATTAACTGAAAGTTATTGTGTAAATTGAAGTAGGGAACAGAGTGTGACAGCCCACTGCCCCAGGCAGGTGATTAATCCCCAACAGCAACTTGGCGGAGCCCTCCAGCACATTCTTTCCTTTAGGGTGACACTGCCTGCATTTTTTCAGCAAAGCCGCTTCTGTGAGCTGGGGGAGAATATCCCCCCAAAACTCACATCTAGCCCAAGTACTAGAAATGTTCCTTCTTAGGGCCTCGTACCTCAAGGAGCACAAATGAGACTGATTCACCTTACAAGGGTGCAGGGGACTGTGCCCCTTTACTCTGCCTGCAAGAAGGCTCTCGGCAGGCACAGCCCCTCAACCTTGGACTTTTCAAGTCTCCATAACTATAAGAAATAAAGTCCTTTTCTTTGTAAATTATATAGTTTCTGATAATCTATTAGAAGCAACAGAAATGGAAAAATACATCCATTGTCTCCCCGTGTTTCCTCCAGCTGCCTTCATTATTTTTATGTACATGTGGTAAGACTTAATGTGACAATAAGCGCTATTTGGGTGAGCGGCACACTCACCTCTGTGATTCAAGCATTACAACAGAGATCCGTGTAACCAAAAATATTTGTAGCCCCTTAATACCTGCATTTTGCAGGTATGCGGGACTTTTCAAATTTTTTTCAGATTAACATTAGGGTGCAAATGATTAGGTTACAATGTTTGCCTTTGTTAAGTAGAGTCCCTGTTAGAGTTGCTTCCTGCACCAGGAGGCATTGCCCAGTAAGTGGGAGCGCACCAATTCCCCTCCCTTCTCCTTTCTACTCCCTCCCTGTTCCATTCAACTTTAATTAAATTAAGTTGTTCTCTTGTGTGGGCATGTATTAGTTCATCTACTGGCTTCATGTTAGTATTGAGTACATTGGATACTTGCTTTTCCATTCCTGTGACACTTTACTTAGAAGAATGTGTTTCAACTCCATCCAGCACAAAAGATGTAAAATCACTACCTTTTTATGGCTGAATAGTATTCCATAGTATACATATGCACAGTTTGTTAATCCATTCCTGAGTTGATGGGCACTGAGGTGGTTTCCACATCTTGGCAATTGTAAACTGAGTTGTAATAAAAAATCTAGTGCAAATGTCCTTATGATAAAATGACTTTTTTCTTCTGAGTAGATGCCCAGAAGTGGGATGGCAGGATCAAATGGAAGAATTCATGTAATTTGAAATAAAACAAAAAAAGACTTAACATAAGATCTACCTTCTTAACAAATCACAAGTATCCCATCCAATACTGTTAGCCATAGGCACCATGCTGTATAGCAGGGCTCCAGAACTTAGTTACATCGCACAGAGAAACTTAGCGCTCTGTAATCATCACCTTGCCGGCCCCGTTTCTGCTGAGCCCCTGGCACCAATGTTCTCCTGACTCTCCAACTTTGACCACCTTACAGTCTACCTATAAGTGAGATCCTATCAATCATCCAAAGATACTGTTACATTTGCCAAATTATTTTTTTCTCTCTGCAGAAGGCCGCTTCTGAGATGCCTTCACTTCCTGCTATTCCTGCCCTTGCATGAGCCACTCCCCTGGCTTGGTTTGGACTTGGCGACTCACTTCTAACAAATAGAATATAGCAAAGGGGCTCGGCACCCGTAACTCAGTGGTTAGGGTGCCGGCCACATACACTGAAGCTGGTGGGCTCAAGTCTGGCCCAGGCCTGCTAAACAACAATGACAACTGTAACCAAAAAATAGTCGGGTGTTGTGGCAGGCAAAGTCCCAGATACTTTGGAGTCTGAGGCAAGAGGATCACTTAAGCCCAAGTGTTTGAGGTTGCTGTGAGCTGTGAAGACATGGCACTCCACCAAGGGTGACATAATAAGACTGTCTCAAGAAAAAAAAAAAAAGAATATAGCAAAGGCGTTGGGACATGACTTCTGAGACTAGGTTTGGAGAAGACTCTGGTTTCCAATTTGTTCACCTCTCTTCTTCCCTCCTTTGCACACCCTGATAAAACAACTCACCATGTTGTAAGCTGCCCTATGGAGGGGTCCACATGGCAAGGGAGGCTTCTGACCTACAGCCGGAGGAGAACTGAGGTCCTCAGTGCAGCGTCTCATGAGCTGAACTCTGCCCCATGACAAGGATAACTTGGAGGAGGACTGTCCCTCGGTCTAGACTTCAGATGAAACGCAGCTACAATAACCAGTTTATTTCCCCAGTTCTAGCACTGTGAGCCCCACATCCCAGGAAACCACTCGGTCCTGAGCAGCCCCACATAGGGGGTCAGTCTCGACCTGCCCCTACCTCAAAGGCACCCTTCCAGGATACCCTGAACCAGAGAACCTAGTGTGCCACACCCAGATTCCTAAACTACACAGAGGGAAATAATAAATGTTTGCTGTTAAAAACTGCTAAACTTTGGGGTAATTTGTCATGGAGCAATTCATAACACATTCCTTATTTCCCAAAAGACAGATAGTTCAAGAGAAAGGTTGACTCTGCTATAAAAAATAAAGCAGCTGCTTTTTCTTGGTGCAGTTGCATAATATTGAGTCAGAGTAGGGTTTGTACCGTAGGTGCCACACAGCTCATTTAGGGAGCACTGTAAGTGCCACACGGCTCACTCGGGGAGCTCTGTCAGTGCCACACAGCTCACTCGGGGAGCACTGTCAGCGCCACACAGCTCACTCGGGGAGCTCTGTCAGCGCCACACAGCTCACTCGGGGAGCTCTGTCAGCGCCACACAGCTCACTCGGGGAGCACTGTCAGTGCCACACAGCTCACTCGGGGAGCACTATCAGTGCCACACAGCTCACTCGGGGAGCTCTGTAAGTGCCACACAGCTCACTCGGGGAGCTCTGTAAGTGCCACACAGCACACTCGGGGAGCACTATCAGTGCCACACAACTCACTCGGGGAGCTCTGTAAGTGCCACACAGCACACTCGGGGAGCTCTGTCAGTGCCACACAGCTCACTCGGGGAGCACAGTTGACTCAAGGAGCAGAGTTTTCAGAAAGAATGAAAAATTATGTATGTCTCTTATCTTCGAGGAGTTTAAAATCCTATCACAAAGTGTGGACAGATCACCTAATAAAGATCCAGAGATCCAATCCCCACCACAGGGAGTTGGAACTTGGTCCCACAAATGTCATCTCTCCTCTGGAGGATCTACGCACAGATTAAAATGAATTTCCCAAGTCATGTGATTAATCCCGGAGGTAGGACCAGAATCAAGTTTTCCCCGTACCTCAGGAGGTGAGCATGTCCTCAGCCCAGCACAGAATGCGGGAGCGGGAATGCTTCGTGTTCTCTCCTGTCCCAGGACAGACGGGTTTATTGATCCATGCGTGACACAGCTCTCAGCTCCCCACTATGCAGACGGCCACAACCAATGCTTGGTGATGATTACGGCCTACAAGAGTATATCAAGGTCCTGAATATTTTCAGTGACAAGTCTCTAGCTATCTTAGGCACTGGCTGGGTGTTTAGTTACAGGCATCAAAAAATATGCCACAAAGGTCAACACAAATGCTCCAATCTCAACACAAAAATAACCATAGCCATAAATACTGGCTATTGTGCTACAGCTCAGCAAGACTTGCATATACTTTATGTCAAAGATGTTTACACTTCAACTCTGAAAGGCAGTTAGGGCTGAAATAATTCTTATCATTCTCATTTGATATTAAGTAAATGAGAAAAATTAAAGTTTTAAAGATTTAAGTGATTTCCCCACCATGTCAGAACTGGGAGTCAAAGTCAGGCTTCCAATGCCAAGTTCTGCTCATTTTTCCTTCCCTGATGATGGAGATGAGGGGAACCACTCAGAATTATCCAGTTTCCTGCTTTCCCTAGGAAATGACCTAGGAGTTCCTATGGAAGGCACCAAGAATCTATAGGGCATGTTTATGAAACGGCAGAACTTCGAGGCCACACGAGTGAGTCTGTGAACTTGTCCTGGAAGTGCTCCCCACCTCGCCGCTGAGTGTCACCCTGGTCCTCTTCGAGTCGCTCCCCTTGGGCAGCTGTGCACCAACACCAGCACCTAGTCCACCCGTCAAAGCAATTTTCAGAAGAAGTTCTGCTGCTGTGAAGAAAATGCCATCAAACAACCTTACTTGCTACACTGAAAGGAAGAATTAATCAATCCAATGAACTTCGTTGTTGTCTCAATTTTAAGAAGTTGCCGAGGCGGCGCCTGTGGCTCAGTCAGTAAGGCGCCGGCCCCATAGACCGAGGGTGGCGGGTTCAAACCCGGCCTCGGCCGAACTGCAACAAAACAAATAGCCGGGTGTTGTGGTGGGCACCTGTGGTCCCAGCTGCTTGGGAGGCTGAGGCAGAAGAATCGCCTAAGCCCAGGAGTTGGAGGTGGCTGTGAGCTGTGTGATGCCACAGCACTCTACCGAGGGCGATAGAGTGAGACTCTGTCTCTAAAAAAAAAGTTGCTGCAGTCGCCTCAACCTTCAGCAGCCACACCCCAATCTGTCAGCAGCCATCGCCATGGAGACAAGACCCCCTAGTGATCATTCACATTGTTATCAATAAACTATGTTTAATTAAGGTATATACATTATTTTTTAGACACAATACCATTGTACACTTAATGGACTGCAGTATAATATAAGCATCACTTTTATACACACTAGGAAACCAAAAAAATAATGTGACTCACTTTATTGCAGTGGCTTGAAAACAAAGCAGCAGTGACACTGTGGTGTGTGTGTCTCCGACAACCACGGGAGGCTAGTGGCTCAGATACGGAACATTCACAGAACAGGCCACAGAAAGTTCTACTGAACAATACTATCTTCCTAGACAACTGAGAAGAAATACCCAATTGCCTACAAAACAGGTCACATTCTGATGACGAAGACACCCTACTTCTCGATTGAAATGCAGGAGCCTGGTTCTGACCAGCTCCCGAACAAGGCTCTACAATATCATCATGATTTCTGGACTCGTCCCAAGCAGGTACAAGCTCATGAGAGGTTTTGCTCATTTTTTAAATGGTGTGAACGTGTATTAAAACACTGGCGTTAACGCCAAAGACTAGTCTGTATCGTAGAGATGTATTTATTCCCTGTGCACGCCCTTCCTAGAGAATTCCCCTATCACCACAGACACCAAAGAACAGGCTGCCCTTTCCTTCTGAGAAAGGCCTACAGAACTCCTCTGCCAACCTAGTCAGCGGTTGGGTGTGCCTGAGAGCAAGTGGTAACTCGACCCGAGAAACTGGTAATCAGGACGGCTGTTCGTCGTGGCAGTGAGCTCCCAGGCCCCACCCTTCCCAGCTCAGGGCCCTGGCCGTGAGCAGGTGGGTCTGGCCCCAGATAGATGTCAGCAGAGCAACCAGACATTCCCACTGCCCACACTGCCCCATAGAGCCCCATTCCAATTGTCAGTGTCCCAGTAAAAATCATAAAGGAAGAAGAAAGGACACTTCGTGAACATCTACTGCAAATCTTAGTCAAAGGAAAGCTGAGGTACAGAAAGGGACGTGAGAAACTCAAGTTACCGACCCGGGTAAGAGTGCCAGCTGCTATGTCTGAGGAATGGAGATGACATTCGTTACCACAGGGAGAAGTCCCAGAGGCCGTTTCACCAGAGCTGTGCTCCTGTGCCTTGCTGGCTCCCATCCCTGACTCTGTCCTGCAGTGGGGGGAAACAGCCACCCACGGCTACAGGTGAGTGCAGCATTGACCTTTTTCCTGTGGGAAGGCTCACTCCTTCCATATTGCCCAGGTCTTAATCAATGAACAACCCCCACCAGCTGACTCACGCTCACCCTCCATGGAAAGCAAACCAACAGATGCCTATCCTAAGTTCAATCCCAACAAGACCAATTCATTATGAAGGATCAAGACCCCCTCCCCCAAATTATAACTCTGATAAAAAAAATCACTATCATTGGCTCAGCGCCTGTAGCTCAGCGGCTAGGGCACCAGCCATATACACCAGAGCTAGAGGGTTCAAATACAGCCCGGGACCTGCCAAACAACAATGACAACTACAACCCCAAAATAGCCAAGTGTTGTGGCAGATGCCTATAGTCTCAGCTACTTGGGAGGCTCAGGCAAGAAAATTGCTTAATCCCAAGAGGTGGAGGTTGCTGTGAGCTATGACACTGTAGCACTCTATCGAGGGTGACATAGTGAGATTCTGTCTTTAAAAAAAAACCAGTCTTATCATAAGCCTTGATTCATCCTGCCATTATAATTTTATTCTTCAGGAACTTAAAACATTTTCCAAATTTTAATCATACTCTCTTCAGGGATACATAGCTTACCGAGCTATCAACGCCTTGTTGAGGACGAATCTTAATCAGCTACCCAGATTAAGAAGCCTTCCTACTCCCTAGGGGTAGAGAGAGCCACACCAGGGTCAATGTTAGGAGTAAGAACAAAACTTAACCTATGTTGAAATTGTGTGCAGGGCGGGCCTTAGATCCAATGGTGAAAAGATGAATATTTTTCAGTTCCATAACTGAAAAATGATTTATGATTTTTAAATCATAGTCTTGAAAAATCAGCCACTGAATTAGTTTAAGGATCTGTGGGTACAGCACAGTGAAACACTTAATTAGAGAACAGAAAACTTTCTGGAACAAATAAGCCAAATGAGTGCCGAGAAGTGGAAATGTTAACTAGCAACTCAAGTTCAGAATACAGCTGCGTCCAAATGATTCGGGCTTCTGGCCCAACAAGCAAAGTCTGTGAAAGACAGTGAAGAATTATACAGTTTTTCCTAAACTCCAACAGTGGACTTCTGCCATGTTAATTCAGATTTTCTGGGATGAGATATGAGAAATTGAGAAAGCAAAATGGAATGGTCATAAAATAAATATCTCCTACGTTATTGTGTTGACATAGAGTTGGTTGGTTTTCTTTTTTCTTGGCAGAGAAAACAGTATATTGTAACATCTTTCAAGAGAATGTCTCAGATTTATTTCGATTACCTTATAGTCTGGGTATGATGGCACCAAAAACACAGTGAGTTTATTAGTTAACATCTAACGACTCTTATTTCATTTGTGTGTTTCAGGTCAATCCACAAGCTTTCGCGGTTCACTTAGGCCAGGAAACACCATTGAACAAAACATGGTTTCCTCTTTCAGATGCAAGAGTGGTTCCAAAAACCAGTGAAGGCATTACTTTTCGCCAAACTAATTATCACAAATTTCAGCAATGAAACAAGTACCTAAAAGTATCAGACATTAATTATGCAGGCTTTGGGTGGAAGGTAAGTTAATTTTAACAGACTGAAGTTAAAACTGTCCATGAAAACAACTACCATACATGGAGACCAACACTTAACCAGGAACAGAGTATTTCAGATGTGTTTTCTGTGTTCTATGAGATAGACACTGTTAATTTCCCCATTTTATATTTGAGGTTTCAGCAGTTTTTAAAAACTGGCCCCAAGTTGCGGAGCTGGCGCCGGCAGAGCCAGGCCCTTCTGGAGAGACCTTGGAGGTTCTGTTGGAAATGGGGATCTACATACTACGGCTCAGTTGAAAAAGTTTACCAAGTTAAATAATTAGAAAATGGCATCCAACTCTATGTAATAAAACACTGAAGAGTGAAGAAGATACTCTGAACTTCTAGAGAGAGTCAGTAAAAAAGCAAATCCCGAGTGGAAGGCTCAGTGCAGTGGAAGGAGCCGCGTGAGCTGGGCTTTGAGGTGGTCATGTCGGTACAGACGGGAAACAAAGGCAATGAGTCAAGATGGAAGGGACGAAGGTGTGGGGGCCAGTGAAGAGGCCGGCCAGGGAGACGCTGCAGCGGGGAGGCCACCTTCAGGTTTATGCCTTCCAGTTTTCAGCTCACAGGGAACTCAGGGGCCAGCAAAGCGACTCACCTGCCGTGTGCTAGCACGCCTGACGGGGAGCTGGGCCGAAGCGCCCGTGACCCATGGTGCAGGAAGCCGGCGTCTGCGACCCTTCCTCCGCATCACACTGGCCAGCCCGGCCTCCTGCAGACAGGTCTCAATACTGGGCACAGAGAGTCCAGAAGACGCGCTCGGGTCTGCAGGGAGCTGTGAGAGCACATGGGGGCTCGGGGATGCGTTTGCAAAGGAAGATGAGCTCAGTGGAAAGGGGACGGAGCGTTCAGTCTCTCTTGAAGCAGAATGGTGCTTTGCTAAGAGCCTTCCCAGAGGAGTGAATGACGATGGCTGGACAAGGAGGGCCGTGGGACCACGGGCAGAAAAGCCAGCAGGGCAGCCGCCTGGCAACATGGGAGAATCTGAAGAGGAAACACTCCCAGGCCAGCTGGGGCGGAGAAAATACTCAAGGTGTCTGAGCTGAGGTGGCCGGTCCCGGGCTGAGCAGGAACACAGCGAGGAGCTGACAAAGACCGTGAACACAGCGAGATGACCTGATGGCTGATCTGCGGGGGGATCCAGCAGGGACGTGAAGGACGACGCGCGGGGAACGAGCCAAAGGCCCGTTAGCTGTGCGAAGAGGGGGATGAGGCATCCAGGGGCCTGACCTCACCTGATGGTGGGACGAGGAGAGAAGGAGGCACAGGCGCGACGAGGGTGGGTCTGCCGCCTGAGGAAGTGCAAGATGCTGACAATTTCTGGGCTTAGTGGCTTGTGGACAATGGCCTCGCTGAACAGGACCGGCACAGGCGAGCAGTCAGGAGTGCGAGGAGCTTCTTAACCCACAGGCCCAGCTTGTGCTGCTGTGGCCCAGACAAAGCGGGGCGCTGCCATTTTTTATAACGACTGTGTGATCTGCCCTGGGGGGCGGCCCAGGGGACCGATCACAGGGACAGAGGACTCCAGGTCTCCTGCTCAAAGTCGCAGTTCTCAAGTGTGTGAAACTTCTTCATATGTCTGACAACTGTTCAATGAAAGGAGGGCTTAGTTTAGTTGCTAACAAAACAGGTGCTCCTCTTTATAACCGACACCTTGGTTAATAGACTTTTTTATTGTTGTTTTTTCCTAAGAAATTAAATAAGTTCTAGTCCGTGGGCTGCCTGCAGAGATACACTCATCAGAGTCATTTTTTTCCAAGAGCATTCAACCACGGGGTAGCTGACTTGTTTGAAATGTTTAAAATTTTGGCTAAGATGGCTAAGACGACAAAGCAATCATCTGGTGGAGCTCTTTCTGCGTCCATGTGTCCTTTTCTTTTGCAGTCACTTCCTAAAGGTTATCTGCCAACCGACAGGTCTCTGTTCCTTTCACTTCCTTCTCCACATCTGGGTCCAAAGAAAACATCACGCCTGGACAAGTAGATCTATTTCCTTTTGGAAAGCAGAACAGTGGCACAATGGCACCATGAGTTTTTAAAAGATATGTTTTTAAAGTATATTTCTTTCCTTTTACACCTGAAGTTCCAGTGGGGAAGATACGTGTCCTGGGCGTGAGGTAGAACTAACGACCTCGAAGCAGTGGACTCTTTGGGCTGTAGGGGTCCAGGCTGTGACCAGACCACACTTGGTTAACTTGCTCCGGTCCGTGGCCTGGGCTGAGGCAAACCACCGTCATGGTTATGAGAATGAAGTCTCCTAAGAACTGTGCTTGAGTTTGTACATTCTTTGGTGTCGGCTAAAGCCACAGGAACTTTGGCAGCATTTTAAAGTTACACCCATTCCCCCTAGCAGTGCAGGTCTGTGAAATAATGCCTTAGCTCTGCCAAAACCCACAGTGATTATCAACAGTGTAAGTAATCAAGTAAAAGCACTTTTCCACAGCCCGCTGACCAGATTGTCAAGAACGCAAAAAGTAGTAGCAGAAATTGATTGCTGTTTGCAAAGATAATTTCTATCTGAATTAGATTATTGTATTGCAACAGTGATGCATAATGTGTGTCCAGCAACTTTGCAATAAACATTTTAGGTTTAATTTGGAAATCTCTGAGTCATTAGAAAAGTTCTTTCTCATTACAATGAAGAGGCCGTGGTGAACTCAGCACTATTGTGTCTAAAGAGGAGAAGGAATTAAACAGGCAAGCTACATGCATGAAAAGTAGAAAGAATTACCATTGAGCCAAAGTAACAGGAAGAAATCAAAATATAGATAGCGGCTTATGGTTGAATAATTAATACAAGGAGGCTATTTTACATTATAAAGCAGCTTGGGTTCAATATTCCTACACAATCTGATGTGGTCGTGGGTTTGTTGTTGTTTTAAACTCTTCTGTGAAGGAAAAGAGGCTCCCAATTTTAGTAAACAAGGCCAAAAAGATCAACTAAACTGGACCTCCTCATCCTGTGTGGCGATGGTATTCACCACTCAGGCTGGCAAGGTGTTGTTACGACTCCAGCCCAACTCTACAATTTACATTGAATTTTTCATTATTCACCTCTTAGTACCAGAACCAGGAAGATGTCTGGTGAAAGCATCAGACCTCACTTCCTGGAAATTAATGTAGCAGAAATATAATGAACTTGAGCCTTAGGCCTCCTCCCACGATTAGTAAGTGTGAATCCACTGAGTGACCTGAGGAGCTTTTTTAACAGTACTGATATCTATGCTGCTCTCCCCAGAGATCATTTACGATAATCCAAAATCTGGAGGTGGAGGGCCGGGCTTCTCCCCCGCACCCCGTGCCTCTAACATGCAACCAGGCCTGACAATGGTTCCGTGTTCCGGCTTGCCTGCAGGAGGGAGGGTGCTGTGACTGTTTGCCTGAAAAAGCCTGTGACTGTTTAGATGGCCGTTGGGGACACCTGAGTCTCTAAGACTTAAACTACCCCCACCCCACCCTGAGTCTGATTTTCTGGGAGTGGACAGTCACCCCGGGTGGTTCTTATGTGTATCCCAGTTTGGGAACCACTGCTCTCAAGCTACCAAATTGGGGAGGGATGTGTTTGCTCCCTTACCCCAAAGCCTGGGGAAGACAGGACTCCGTGTGGCCCGCACACGGCCCTCCTGAAGGAACAGGAATCCCTCCCCTCGTCAAACCGGGAGGTGCCGGCGTCCAACTGTGCAGAGATGAGCAATAAATGAGTGTCTGTGTTGAGCAACAAGACAGAGTAGTAACCATAGAAACAACTAAGGAATAATCACGATGGCTAATTAGATAAGTGATTCCCAAAACCTATTTGAATGATATCTAATGTAATAAAAGCTTCAAACTTCTTCCGTGACATTTTTCTTTATTCTTTCTAGTGGTCTGTCAAGGCTTGACAATTGAGTCAAGAAAAGTCAGATTCTCAAAACTCAACACTGTTATTTATCCTTTCAAAAAGGACGAGCAAGGATTAGAGTACTCGTCAATAATGAGCTTGGGTTTCAGAGTCAGACGGAGCAGAATCTGAACCTCATGCTCTGCTGTCTATTAAGCAGCCGGCTCAGAACACAGCCGACTCCGCCCCCACCTGTCTTCCCATTAGTACAAGGGAGGCCATGCTGTCCACCCCACAGCGCCGTCACTAGGATCTGAGATAATTTCCCTATTAAAATGCTTTGCACATACCTATTACTAGAGAAATCATAGTAAGCATTATTGAAATCATGCCTAAATTTGGGGGCAGTTCAAGGTTAACATACCAGAATGAAATCACTCTGGAAAACATAAGCAGGTATAAAGGTCAAATGACTCCTATTGCCTCTCGTCAGACACTGAGAACTGTACTAATTGGGTTTAACCAACACATTTTTCAGCACAGTTTGGTTTGCTTGTTTGTTGGGGGCGGTCTTTGGGTTTGGGGTTATGAGGGTTTTTCTGTTTTGCTTTGTTTTGTTGGGGTTACCCTTCCTGGACCAAACTGACTCCCTTCAGTTACCCTCATGGTGAGGGGCACTGGTCACTCTTGCTGTCCTTTCCTTTCCCCTCCTTCTGTTTCTGCCCCGGGGCCACCCCCAAATCCACATCTCATAGGCAAGTTTCCAAAGCTCAGAACCAGAGGTGCCGCCATCATTCTCACCGCCCGGCAGACCAAAGGCGCCCATGTGGCGGCCCAGGCCCCACCCCCCGCTCCCTCCATGGCAGGGTGGAGGGTCCTAGAGCTCAGACAAGTCCAACTGTCAGTGCTCTGACCCCTCCTTCCACAGACGCATCCTGGCCACGATTGTAGGAGACGCCTGAAAAGAAACACCTTGGTAATAAGGGAGTGGGGAAGGGATTGGTCTCTCGTTGAAGAGCACGAGAGCACAGAAGCGCAATCATCATGGCTTGGCAGTCTGCACACCTGTGGGACACGTAGTCACAGGATCATTTCTATAAAGAGCCCCGGGAGAAGCTAGTCGAGGCTCCTCCTACGACTGACGGCTGTACCTTTGAGGCCTCTGGCACCACTCACCTGACTGTGACAACTGGCTGCTCCTGTTGGGGAGCCTTACCTGACGGGGACAACGGGCTCCCCAGCACCTATGAGGCGCCATACCCTGAACAGCTTGTACAGCGGTCAGCATCCTGGCCGATTCATGGGGCCGGGGCAGCGACCTAGCGTCCCAGCTCTGACACACGACCTCAGCCGAAAGACTCCAGCTGACAGTGTGATTTTCGCACCCCGGGGACATCTCAGCAGCCCTGTAAAGGAGGTGTGGTCATAGGCACGTGAACAGAGGCAGAGGCCTTCCTGGGAGCACCCGGCTGGCGGCCGGGCGACCCCAAAGCCTGCTGCCTCCTGCTTCAGTGATCTGAGATGACTTTGCCGCCGCCCGGGTTTTCTCAGCCTGTCTGTGCACAGAGCCACGCAGCAGAGCTCAGCCATCCACAGTGCGGGTGTGAAGCTGTGTGAATTATTCTCAGATAAATGTTTAATGGCCAAATTTAGGACTGACAGCGTTCAGCACTCCGGTTGGGTCCCACATGGTAAAGCTAAACGAAGTCGTCCTAGGAGGTTCCCAAAGCTCCTCCACAACACTGACTCTGTGGATTATATTACAAAGGAATTCTGTGAACTGCTGTGGAAGAGCCGACCCACTGCTGTTGTCTCCAAAAGCCACGAGCTGGGCAGACCCTCGCAGGACCGCCTGTGCCTGTGGACACCCACCCGGGACTTTGATACAAAAGACTGCAAGAGAAGATGGCATTCCTCTGAGCAACCATCGGCCTTAGGACAGATACGACAAAAAAGGGGCAATCAGAGCCAGTCACCCTCTACCAAAGGCAGAAAGACAAGACACCAGTGAGCAGCACCTGGGTAATTGCCTGCAAGCCCCAGTACCGTAAGAGGGACGCCACAGAAAAGTGAAGGTACACAAACCATCTACCGACGTCACTGACGGATGCTTCGCCCCCCCAATACCTTTTGTTCGTAGAGATCATAGAATGGAGAAAGAGTCTCCACTCTGGAAAGGGCAGGACAGCAGCAGATTACCGAGGCAACGGTGATCCTTAAAGACCAGACCTTAGCTAGTTCTTTCCCAGATGCGGAATTTTCATAACAGTATTCCCACCAAGAGACCCCTTTGGGCCAGACCTGAAGGAAGCAGAGCAATTGGAGTTTTGGAGTTTTGGAGTTTCCCAAAAACTGGTGCTCATCTCTGGGCTTCCAAGTATCTTTTTAAAATTATATGGATTGTTTTGACGTACGAATTAGAAAAAACAAAACCTGGGCGGCACCTGTGGCTCAAAGGAGTAGGGCGCAGGCCCCATATGCCAGAGGTGGTGGCTTCAAACCCAGCCCCAGCCAAAAACTGGAAAAAAAACCTGCACATTAAACCGATGATTTTGTGACCATTATTGGTTAGGATGAGGGTAATTGCCATCTCACCAAATGCTTGCCAGGGATCCTTTTTTAATTCTTTGCTACTATAATGGACAAAAAGAAAGTGATAAGTGATACCTTCTCTTTCCTTCCTTCTCTGTGACTTTTGATGTTTTACAGGACATTTGTTTTTCTTCTTTTGTTAATACTCTAATCACACCTTTTGCCCTTTTATTTCTTGAGGGTTTTTGCTAAAATCTATAATTAAAAGTATTCTCACTTCACTTCCTGTCAAATTCATGGTAGCCAATTTTTCTCCCACTGAAAGAACATTACATTACCTTTCATGTTGAGGGTAAAAGAATGGTTCCTCTATCATTTTCTTCCTGTATAATTGGAATATAAGAACTTTTTCTTTATGGAATGCAACCTGACACTTAAACTTGTTTAGGAAAATATATAACAGGTTATACTTAAATTGCTTTGTTTTAGCTGTTTTGGAATGTTTTACTTCATGAATTTTTATTTGATAGGCTAGACGTAAGTTTGTCTTAATGTATAAGATTATGGTTTTTATGGAAAAATTAAAATATGAAAAGAACATATGGTCAGTTGATTTTATTTTCAAGGATTAAATCTCTGCATGAATTTCAGACATAAACTATGCCTCATGACCCAGAACAAAATACGTTAAACTTAAGTTAGGTTTAATAAAACCCAACACCGTAATGTTTATAAAAGAAATATCTGCATACAGGTGTCCCAGATAAATCTCTCCTTCTCCAGGGAATCTGCTCGGGTTCCCCTTTCTCCTTCCCTAGCAAACCAACAGCTTCCTGTCAGTGCTCCAGGGACGCTGCCGTTAAATTCTCAAACCGGTGATCTAGTGTTCATCTTTCCGTCTCTGTCCAGGAAAAGGATTCATTTCTTGGGAATAAGAACAATGTTTTCTCACCTGTGTATCTGTTTATGACCCCAATACAGTGCTTTGGGCATAACAGATGCTTAGTGAATTAAACTGAACGAGGGAATTTGAAAAGGGGACTATTTGAAGTACTGAAACCCACACGGTTTTGTCGTCAGACTAAAGCAGCTCAGAACCCTCCCTGACACTTCTCAGCTGGAAGATCCCAAGTAAGTTAACGTAGCTCCTGAGTGTCTCTGTCATGTACAACTGGAAGAGCCATGCCTATGGCCAAGGCCCAACTGGGATGGATTTCACCTGTCCTTCCTCAGCTAGAAAGACTAGAAAGCTTAACCCTCAATGCCCCAGCCTGTGTCCACAGCTGTCACCAAGGAGACAAAAACAGCCCAACTGAGGGGCCCAAGGACTCACATGCTCCAGGCCAGGGACTTTCAACCAGTGTGCGGCGGCAAGAGATCTTAGGTATGCTGCAAAAATTTTTAAAGATCATTAATTAAATTACTTTTGAAAGAAGTTCAAAACACATTCAGTATATTCCTTTTTTAACTCTTTTTGATCAAGATAATTTACGTGTGCCACGGAAGTTTAACTAGGGGCTCAAGTGTGTCGTGAGATGAAAGAGGTTGAAAAACACGGCTCTCGATAAAGTCAAATGCCACGGCGTGACGCCCAGGGGCACAGCACCCGCTCTGCAGCTAGGAAGTCAAATGGAAGAAGAGCCCAGTGGCCAAGGGAGGGGTGCGCAGCAGCAGGAGCAGCCTGAGGGCATCCGAGGCTGAGTTCCCCCACCGCCTGCCTCTGGACTCTCTGTATGGGAGAAATGAGCCGTAGGCTGTCAAGCCACCCTGAGTGGGGTATTCTATTATGTACCCCAAATACACCCCCGAATGGCACCTCTCCCTTGCAGGATACTGTGTACTTTACCGTACACAGTTAAGTAAGCTCCTCAAGTGTTGGGCACAGAGCCTGATGCCTCGCCGGCGCTCAGAGACAGGCAGCACGAGAGAGAGTGGCAGGCTGGTGGCTGGCGAGGACACCCAGAGCCTGGGGTGAGTGAGCACTTGGAACCAGAGGCTGGAGCAACAGCAGGGGACACAAGAGGAGCCGCTCTCTGGGCTCTCTGAGGGCCGGCCAAGAAGAGGGAATGGGACTGATGTGCTCAGAGGCCCTGGGCAAGTGGAGTCCCCTTCAGCATCCACCCCCTTCAGTGTCCACCCCACCGGACAGAGAGGGACACTCCGTAGGAGCCTGAGGGCTCTCGTGTAAGGTGGTCCCGAGCTGGGCTTTTTCTAAGAGTCAGTCTGCCCTTATTTTACCGTATCCATCTCCAATATCACAGTCCTGTGCCCCTGAGCTGAGCATCCCCCTAAAAGCCACTCCCTCTCTGCTGGGTCTCCACTATTCCTCCTGGGTCCCGGACACCTGTGCCCTCACCAGTCACCCACAGAGTGGCCGGTAGGGGTGTGGCTGCCACAGCGTGGAAACGGGGTCCTCTCCCCTTCCAGACCTATTTTGTGAGTTTACATATCCCTAGAATAGCTCTGGGAGACATATTTTGAGAAATCGTATCTTAGACAAACAGACTCCTAAATTCTCTCCCATCACTGGACACTCCTTCACCCTGTCAAGAAATGTTCCCTTCCCACATTCCCAGAGGCAGGCTGACCCTACTCTGCTTTTCTTCCCACACTCACACCCCCGCCTCCAGCAGCCTCACACCGCGACTCCAGCCCCACTGGCTCTCCGCCCCCCCGAACACCTCCCGGCCCTCCACCCAGGCCCTTGCACAACCATGCTCCCTGCCTGCAGAGTTCTTGCACCTCCACTCCACCAGGGAAGCTCTCACTCACATCTCAAGTCCTAGCATAAGCAGCATACCCACTGTGAAGTGTTCCCCAGGTATTCAGGCCCACATTAGCTGCTCTGGCCTCAGTGGGTCAGGAGAACTCTGCAATCACTGTGGCAGCGTTCACTGCATCGGTTACACCTGCAGGCTCGCCCTCCTTTCTCTGTGAGCAGACGACTCAGCCCCCAAGTAGTGTTTTCCATACGTCTGCTCCACGTAATAAGACCATCTTGAGTGAATGTGGGTTTTATGAATGAATGGACCATGACACCAGTCCACAGAGACTTGTCTCTCTGAACATTTATCAAAGATTTGTGGACTAAGGTCAGCCCAATTGCCATTGCAGCCACCAAGTTCCTACCACAAACCCAAAGAACAAGATCCGGATGCCGAGTAAACACCTATGGCCCCTGTCTCCAGTTTTGCTTAAAGGAGCAAAGAACAAATAAATTTATATTTAATGGCTAACAAAGTGGAACCCAGCAGTTCTAACTTTAGTATAAAACGGAAGCATCAGCAGTCAGTGCCACGTGAGCGGCAGGGCCACCTTCCCTGAGGGCCCTCCCTGCCGATGTCTTCCAGAAAGGGACCAGGCCTCCTGCCACAGCCCGAACACCAGCCACCGCTGAGTCCTCAAGTCAGTCAAACCCAGTGCTCGGTGAGACTTCGACCACAGCCTCAGCCTCACCAATTATACAGGGCAGGGGCCAACGCTTCCCCAGTCATGAACGCTGTGGTGCTGAGTGATGCTGTCAGCTCACCAGCTCCCACCACGTGTAACCACAAGGCTTGAACCCCAGCCCCCTAATCCTGCCAACAGAGGCAGCAATGCTTCTGCAATAATTAACACTTGGCTGGTAGGCTAGGGATGGAGTCAAGGTTGTGCCAGGTAATTCTGCTCTCAAATCCCAACCCTTGATCACTCCAGGAAAGGGGCTGGTACTTCCTTTTGGGGTAGCTTAAAAGCCACACAATCCTAGAATCTGGTCTTCTTCCCAGACACGAATTCCCAGCCCTGCTGGACGGAAGAATGCAGCCCTGGAATGCACAAGTACCGAGGGGCCCAACACCTGGCCATTCGCCCTGCAACGCCAACAGAAGGTTCTAAGGATTTATTGTACATTTGGTGCGGAGGGAAATCGCGTCTGTTCACTTGGTCGGTCCTCTCTCTTCGTTGGTGGGGGAAGTGCCATGGACACTGAGGAAGTGGTCGCCGCTGCTCCCCAACAAAAAGCACTGGAGCCGGTGCGGGAGCAACACCTCCCCGCAGCTGGGCCACCGCAGGGCCCAGAACATCATTTCCCATCTCCACGGCTCAGTTAGCTTACTCCAGCTGGTTGGAGCTGACATCCACAACCACCAGCACCAAACCAGACTAGATTCTCCCTGGGAAAATTAAACTCTCAGAGGCCACACGGATGCCTAACAGGGCCGGAGCCGGACCAGTGGAGAAAGCAGATGAAGCTTCTCGGCTTTTTACTCTTCCTGGCGAGCAGAGGGCTGGAGCTTCTGACTCCCAATGTCCCTGGTAGCTGTGCTGTGCATCCGACTATAAAGTTGGACATTCTGAGTGCCACATATTCAATGCCTTGTACTGTTGAGGGATTAAAGGTAGCAAAAAAATAATAATAAAAACAATCATGCCTTCAGTAACTACTATGCTCCAGGTCTCATACTTAGCATTAATAAATGTTACTTATTCAATCCCAAAGAGGACTTACATGTTTCTCTTCCATTCTAGGACAGGAGAAATTGAAGCCCAGAGATGTTACTAGCTCAAACTTAAGGCAGCAGTGGGTTAAACGTGGTTAAAACTCACACCTGTCTGGATCCAAAAGCCTTGAGTCTCCCTAAAATTGTAGCTATTAGTATTGAAATAGTCAAAACCAACTTCTGGAATATGAATTGGGGGGAGCTTTTGCCACCAAATACTAACAACTAAATACCAGAGGCAAAATCTGAACTTAATCATTTTGTGGTTGATGCCTCACTTTGGAGACCATTAGAAGTCCTTCCCATACGTTAGAGTTACACAGAGCTGTGAGCCCAACTGCCTCCTGAAGTGACTCCTTTAGGATGAAATTTTAATCAGTGTTATCTTTATTTTTTTGCAATGGCAAAGTCAACAAGAAATCTAAAAATGGGGGAAAACTGATCTTTATAAACATATAAAATGCATAATTAGAAATGAATGAAAGCGTCAACTTAGTTAGCTGATAACGTGTTGAAATGACATCTGTTTACAATTCCGGGTTCTTGCCCATGCAGCGCTCTTTCCGCTTTCCTTTCCTTAACTAAGTCTTATACCTCCTTTAAGATTATAATTTACCGCCTCCCAGATTTCTAGGCTGGGCTTCCTCCACCTCCTCTGCACCTCTTTAGTTCCCCAGGCATAACCTGTCTCTGTCACAGCTGCGAAGGTTTCCGACCCTTCCTCCAGCTGTGAGCTCCTTCAGGGCCTTTTTTGCACCTTTATTCTCTATCATGCAGTGGACATGTAAACCAGCAAAGATGGTTTGCCCAGACTGAATTTTTTCATGTTTGTAAATTAGTGCTCGGATAATAAAAATTTAAAATTGGAACATAACGTCATGATTTTTTCACATTAATGTTTTAATCTGTCTGAAAACAACAATTTGCGGGTAGCAATGTACCCAGCAACCAAACACCAAAAGGGCCTAACACAAAATTGTGTAATTGAAGGGCACCAATATTGAACCAACTATACCTAAAATTCCTATCCGAGAGAAAACCTTCTGTTACTTTTCTGTATGTCATCAAACAAAATTCTTGTCTTAGAAGTTTCTCAAACAATTTTAGTGATCTGTGGCACTTCGCACTTACTAAGCAGCAGATGTAAGCACTATTTCCTTAGTTTTAAATGGCCCTAAATAATTCTCACTAACTCCTAATTGGTCTTTCTTTTCTCAGATTCTCTTGAAGAGTGTTTTCAAGATCGGGGGCTTTCTCCTAAAGCTGAGTGACCTTACACAACCATTTAGCATCACCAACACTAGCTTTCTCTGTTTGAACATCTGCAAACTCTTCCTCCGTGGTTTCGTGTGAGAACACGCTGAACTTGAGACACACCAGGACAGAGGTTGGCAGGATTGCACAGGGGTGGCTCAGGCAGGAGCAATCTAACTTTGGAGATTCCAATTATTCTTAATTATTCTACTCGAATAATTAAGTCCTTCCAAGGTGGTTGAAAATAATGTACGTCAAATGTCAGCCAATCGTGAAAGAACCGATTTACCATGAAGAAAAATTAGTGGAGTAGTAAGTATTTAAAAAATCAGATGCTAGGCAGGTGTGGTGGCTTGCACCTGTAATCCTAGCACTCCGGGAGGCCTGGGCAATGGATTGTCTGAGTTCAGGAGTTTGAGAACAGCATGAGCAAAAGTGAGACCACCGTCTCTAATAAAAATAGAAAAACTAGCCAGGCAATGTGGCAGGTGCCTGTAGTCTCAGCTACGTGGGAGGCTGAGGCAAAAGGACTGATCAAACCCTGGAGTTTGAGGTTGCTCTGAGCTATGACACCACGGCACTCTATCCAAGGTGACAGAATAACACTGTCTCAAAAGAAAAAAAAATTAGATCCTGTTCTAAATCTAACTTGAGTTGTTTTATGTACTGACAACTGTCCACACAAGAAGCCGGTAGAGCCCGGGACACCACTCTGAGAGCCCCAGGGAGCAAGGTAACATGCTAGGATCCTTTCTGAAGCCTTGTTTTGCTGAATCGCTGCTAGTTACTTCTAATAATGTCCTAGAAGAGTTTCATTTTCATTAGTTCCATTTATTTTCCCCGAGCTACAAAAGAACATCAAAACACAGGTAGTTATTCCAAGACCTGAACTCCTCAAATAACAGAGCTGGCTGCTGCCATATCCATCCTTCCGAAACATGAACTTGATAATGTTGTCCCTGCTCCAGGACTCCCGGCTCTCAGATGCATCGGTCATTGCTTGGCAGCCTTTTTTTCTGCTACAGACAAGAATAACTGAGGAACTCATTTTTCACTCATTCCAAAAACAAAATTCATGGAACACTTACTATGTGACCGAAGCCCGTCTGGGTGCTTGGAGGGGACACACAGGTGATGAATAAGACTCAGCCTCTGCCCTAGAGAAGCTCGAACGTTCCTGAAGTCGGCAAATGGGTAGATGACAGTCACAACACATGACAGTCAGTCAACACTAAAAACACGCCCACCGAGTCCTGTGGAGCCCCAGAGAAGACATCAAATAGGATGGGTTGGAGAGGGCGTCGGCATTGCCCAGCGGACATGCAGGGAGCGGGCCCTGGGCTGAGGAACAGCATGCGGTACCGACCTAAATCAAACACAGGCAGTAATGAGAAATCAGGACATCACCATCATTTGAATACTGGGTAGCAGAAATCAAGAAGGGAGGGCCTGCGATCATCAGAGAAAACATGGGTCTTTTCCCAGGTTAGTCCTCTGCCCTCCTCAGGGAGACGATAATGGCGCAAAGCGCACAGACCTTGGAGAGAGCTTTGAATCAGAACCACAGCTCCCCTGGAAAGTAGGTCAAGCAGGTCACAACCCATTTAATAATGCAGGAACATTCACAGGGTTCCCACAGGCACCCAGCAGAACAGGTTGTAGCTTGTCTTCTTTCTCTTCCTATCCAGGGAAAGTCTCCTGGAGACCAGTTATTGTGGGCTTTGGAATGCGGACTCAGGAGGGGGCAGGGAGACAGGCGAGAGGCTCCCCCACCCCGAGCCAGGGCTGGGAAAGCTGAGGTGAACGAGCCTCAGACAAGGGCAGGACCCCCCAAGGGAATGAGATCACCGAAAGGGAGCTTCTCCTGCGCGCAGAAGCCCAAGAAATCCCAGTATTCAGAACCTTTCTGTTATTGTCATTATAGAATATGTTTTCGTTGTTACTTTCATATTATTCTGTTTTGAGTTTTAACGACAACGCTAATTGAGAGTGGGCTACACAGTTCTGGCTTCCTAACCCCACATCACAGCAGCAATGTAACAGAGGCTTTAACCTCCCACTCTCCTGATCTGCAAAACAGGACCCTGCATATCTGAAAGGCTCGCTGGCAGCAGAAAGAAATCATTATGTGCAATTCTGGTAATCAAGGAGAATGCTTTCTTTTCCATTCCTGTTCATGCCCTTCTTCTTCAATGTATCCATTTTTTCACCTGTTACTGGCATACTCTGCTAACTCCTTGGTCTCTATAAAACCCACCCAGCTTAAGCTCTTGTCATGGTTTTTTCTGTCTAGCACCCATTTCCCTCTTTTTAAAAACTGCCCCTCAGTTGGGGGTGGAGGGCAGGACTTGACGCAGCTGACGGACCCTGGTTTCTCCCGTGGGCCCCATATCTGCTCCCTGCAGAGGCTTACCCCCCGGCAGGCCCAGCAGAAGGATTCCTTGGGATTTTTCAAAGCTGAGCTGAAAGAATCACCTTTTCCCCTCTGGACTTAAGATTTTAAAGATGTAAACACAAGCAGTTAGCAGCCCCAATTCCAGCCTCCAGCTCAGAAAATTCTGAGAGAAAGAAGCCAGCTCACAGAGAGAAGAAAATTTCAGACAAAAAGAGAGTCCCCACTTAGCTGTACGTTGCTCCATCCTGGGCTCCCGAGGGCGGGGTTACTGAGTCAATGACCGTACCCCTATTTGCTAAGTTCCCTTGAGGTGCTTTTCTCTCAGGTGCTAATCAGAGATCTTCTGAGACCCCACTCGACTCCCTTCTCCGCACTCGGGGGGCCGTCCAGCCTCCCCCACGCTCCACGGCTGGTACCGTGTGCGCTGCTCTGACGAGACCCACTGAGCAGCATCCGTGCCTCTTTTTTCCAATGCGCCAAAGGTCTCATTACTCGGCGTGGAGTAGCAACTCAGAAATGGGTTGAGATTAATCGAACACCAGCACAGACTATGAGAGCTACGAAGGGTCTTAGAGAATCAGCTAGAAATTCTCTAGAAATTCAGAAACGTAGAGTGACTTCTTTTTTTTTCTGCAGCAACATTTCCTGCAAGGAGGCAGAAGATGAGCATGTTGTGGACACCGCAGCGCTTCTGAACACTCACTAAATGCCACAATATCAAAACCGGTAAAGTGTAATGTGCGTGTGGGAAGGCACCTGGCCTCAGCTATAAGGGAATAGTTATGCTCAGGATTCCTGAATGCAACTGTAACTATCTCCAAAGACACCAAAGCATAACATATAATCTTTACGTGAATGTAGCAATAGATATTAAACCCTTAAGGAACATGCGTACCTTTTGACCCAGCAGTTCTGCTTCTGGCAAATTACCCTGAGACAAGGATTTGTGAAAGTTTACAGAGATTTAGCCATGTGAGTTTTCATTGTAACATGGTGAAAATGGTTGCGAGAGTGAAAAAAATAACAAATAATCCATTCTTAGAGAACTAATTAGAAAAGTTAATGACTTATCTATATAATAGAATTCCAGTTTTAAAAAAATCATATTACATGGGCAGCGCCTATGGCTCAGCAAGTAAGGCGCCGGCCCCATATACCGAGGGTGGCAGGTTCAAACCCGACCCCGGTCGAACTGCAGAACAAACAAAAAAGAAATAGCCGGGCATTGTGGCGAGCGCTTATGGTCCCAACTACTTGGGAGGCTGAGACAAGACAGAATCGCCTAAGCCCAGGAGTTGGAGGTTGCTGTGAGCTGTGTGATGCCACAGCACTCTACCAAGGGTGATAAAGTAAGACTCTGTCTCTACAAAAAAAAAAAAAATTATATTACAGAAAAAGATGTTTACATAAAGTGAAAAAGCATAAGTTATAAAATGGTATATCAACAGAATAATTCCATTTTGTGTGTGTATTTTTAAACATATGCAGGTATATACATGCATAAACCAGAAAGTATATCAAAATGTAATTAGGAAAATGTATTTCTGGCTTTGTGGCAATATGTGTAAGTTTAACTTTCTCTTTTTTACTTATCTTTATTTTGGGAGTTTCTACCATGAACATTAAGTTTATGTAATTAGAAAGAAACAACAAGAACTATTTTTAAGCACATAGGAAATTATTCTTAGAGAACAGCTATTCCTCAGGTAGCAGGGCAAGCTGAGACCAGAGATGTCATGCATATTGCCCAAGGTCCTACGATAGCAAGTGACAAAATTAGCACCCCATTCCCAGGACTGGGTTTCACTCAACTACCACCTTGGGTATTGTGTTTAAAATTTTCAGCTAATAGACCAGGTGAGGTGGCTCATGCCTACAATCCTAGCACTCTGGGAGGCCAGGGCAAGTGGACTGCCTCAGCTCACAAGTTCAGACCAGCCTGAGCCAGAGTGAGACCTCATCTCTAAAAAGATAACAAAAATTGCTGGGTGCTGTGGTGGACGCCTGTAGTCTCAGCTACTTAGGAGGCCGAGGCAAGAGAATCACTTGAGCCCAAGAGTTTGAGGTTGCTGTGAGCTGTGATGCCACAGCACTCTACCCAGGGCAACAAAGTGAGACTCTATCTCAAAAAAAAAATAAAAAATAAAAAATAAATAAATAGATAGATTTTCAGCTAATTTCACCTAACTCTGTGTTTGGACAAGACCATCCCAAAATGAGAACATACAGGGTGCAAAAAAAAAAATGTATACACATTTTATTTTTTTTTTATTTTTATTTTTTTTTATTGAATCATCGCTGTGTACAATAATTCAATCATGGGGTACAGTGTGCAGGCTTCAGATACAATCGGAGATATTTTCATCAACCTGATTGCAATAACATTCAAGAGACTTTCTCATTACTATGTGAGAACAT
>CAUYRH010076544.1:0-12260 GCA_963574655.1 Perodicticus potto | reverse complement strand
GACTCTGAGGTGATGGGGTTACACTTCAGGTTTATACATTTCAGAGAGACAAGGATTACAGATTAGGTCATAAATCAATACAAAGAAAACATACAGTGGCTTGGGCCAAAAAAGTGGGACATCTGGGCTTTTGTAAGTGGGAGCTTACAGGTTATAGGAGGTTTGAAGATTCTTTAGCTAACAAGAGTTAGACTGCTCTGTAATATCTGGAGTCAGTGAAAAAAGGGTCTGTTAATTAGAGAGGAAGTACCAGACAGACTCAAGTGGAGCTGTCGGTGAGTGCTGCCCAGCCTCAGGCCGTTAGAGTCCCCAGAGCCCTCTCCAAGAAGGGGAGGGGGCGTGACCCCCTTTCTCCTGGCCAGCAACTCCGTTCTAGGGATCATCTTGACCAAGAAGGGGCCCAATCTTTGATTTGCTGGGCAAGGACCCTTAAGAGTTTATTTAGTTCACAAATATTCATCAATTAAATAAAATGGCATTGGGAATTTACTTCAAGAAAATACTAAGGGCTGGGAGGAGAACTCTATATTAATTTGTTGACTTTAGATCATAAAGATTGGGTATTTCAGGTGAAATAACTAAACATTAGTATTTCTGACCTCCTGTCTGGTCTTGGAATTATTAAAGACTGAAGACAACCACTCAGAGAAAGCTGCGCACACAAAGTTAGAAGTACAAGGTCAAGGGGGCTCCACCTTCACTGTGACAAGGAGCTTCCAAAGAATGAAGCTCAGGTGGGAGGCAACGATCCACGTTAGGAGACCCGGTGGCTGTTGCTAATTGCCAAGGAGACGGTGGAGGAAAGCAAAAAAATCCCTGGCCTGGGAGTTAGAAGACCTCGCACACCTAGTTTTGTGATCTCGAACTCACGTAACTTCGTAGGTTTGGGGGTGTGAAAGCGCAGGAAACGCAGCAGTAAGTAAATCACACGACGACGACGCTCGTGCCCTGGGTGCCCGCTCTGCAGCGTCCCGAGGGAGGCATCAATACATGATACCGTTTTTCACGCGAGGTGATCCAAGTTTACGGAGTCCGATAATTTGTTGAACGTCGTGTACCCGAGCGCCCTGTTCTAGCCTAGCCAATATCCCGGGATTACCTAACACGAAAGGCTTCCAGCACTCCACTGCACGTCACTGCATTGGAGAGAAGTCGGGGGCCCCGGCGCGAACGAGCTGCAGTTTTCTCGTCGCGTTCGACACAACTCGGGCCAACAAAGACAAAGCCAGCCCTTCCCGGCGCCCTCGCAGGTCCCTGAGCAGCCACCTCCCAGCCCAGCCGGCCCCGCCCCGCCCCGCCGCGCCGCCCGGTCCGGCTCCAACTACAACTCCCAGGAGGCCGCCCGGTCCGGCTCCAACTACAACTCCCAGGAGGCCGCGCGAGGGCGCCGCGCGGTCCGGCTCCAACTACAACTCCCAGGAGGCCGCGCGAGGGCGCCGCGCGGTCCGGCTCGAACTACAATTCCCAGGAGGCCGCGCGAGGGCGCCGCGCGGTCCCGCTCCAACTACAACTCCCAGGAGGCCGCGCGAGGGCGCCGCGCGCCGCCGGAAGCGGAGCGGCCGCGCCCGGCGCCGGAAGTGCGTGCGCAGGACTACCCGTCCTTCCCGTCCTTCCGCGGCGTTCTGGTTTCCTGCGCTGTGGTCTCCTTTGGGTTAGTAGAAGCAGCGGCGAGGTGCTCGCCGCGGGGGCGGGGACCCGGTGCCCGGGCTCTTCGGCCTCCGCGCCGGCTGCCCGTCCCTGTGGGCGTCCCGGGGGCCGCGCACGGGCCGGACCGGGCGGCCGTGCGGCTGCTGGAAGCCACTGCAGACGCGGTGTCCCCTGGAAAGAAGGAATCTCGCGGTGGTGGCGAGGACGTAGAATATCGAGGCTTTACTGTGGGCGAGGCCTGCGCAGGGTGGCGCTGACCAGGCCAGGGGTCTTCGCGAGTGCCCGGGGACCGGGTTCCTTTAGTGAGGACGGGAGCTCCGCTGACGGCCATAGGCCAGGGCCTGCCTGGCCACCCCAGTCACGTGACCGCGGGCAGGTCACGTGCCCCGGTTCACATCTCAGTACAAGTGAACGTTGGCTTGGTTGAAATCTAAGTCCCTTTAAACCTCGGGGTCTTGCACTTTTTCCTGCCTTCAAATCCTCAGTTTCTACAGGACCTGCCAATGACAGATGAGAAAGGCGAGCTGCAGAGCGCCATTGAGATGTGTGCGCTTCTCCGGAATGAGTCCTGGTGCTCTTAGTGACTTTGCCCTGGGAATAGTCCTGGTGCTACTCCTAGTGACTTTGCTCTGGGAATAGTCCTGGTGCTGCTCCTAATGACTTTGCTCTGGGAATAGTCCTGGTGCTACTCCTAGTGACTTTGCTCTGGGAGCAAGTCCTGGTGCTACTCCTAGTGACTTTGCTCTGGGAATAGTCCTGGTGCTGCTCCTAATGACTTTGCTCTGGGAATAGTCCTGGTGCTCCCAGTGACTTTGCTCTGGGAATAGTCCTGGTGCTGCTCCTAATGACTTTGCTCTGGGAATAGTCCTGGTGCTCCCAGTGACTTTGCTCTGGGAAGCCTCAACGGCAGACATTGTCCACTTTCTCGGCCAAACAGTGTATGCATAAGCATTGGACTGGAGGTAGCGAATGACACTATAAATGTGAAAGACAATGTTGCAGTAATCTGAGGTGGTCTGTGGAAGGGTGAAGGAGTGACCCTGACCCCAGAATGGGGGGCAGTGAAATATTTTTCAAAATAAACCTAACTGGAAAGTCTGTGTTGTAATAAGTTTACGGAAAATAAATTTAAGAGAAAGGTAAATTGAAAGGGAAACCAATACATGAGTCTGTACAGCCGTGTTTCAAAATAAAGTCTCAAAAGTTATAGCTATTGTTAGTCATTTTTTTTTGCAGTTTACTTTTTTAATTATTGTGGGTACATAGATTCTTTATAGGGCACATGTGATGTTTCGATATAGGCATCTAGCGTGAGTAAATCAAATTAGGGGAATTGGGTATCCATTACCTCAGACATTTGAGTGTTTTTTTGTATTAGAAACATTCCAGTTCCACTCTTTCAGTTATTTTAAGGTATACCCCAACTTACTGCTGATTATAGTCATTTTGTGGGCCTATCAAACGTTTATTCTGTCTAACTGTATTTTTACATCCATTAACAATCCCCACTTTATCCTCCTCTCCCCACTACCCTTTCCAGTCTTTGGTGACCATCATTCTCCTCTTTGCCTCCATGAGGTAAATTGTTCTTAATATTTAGCTCCCACATATAAATGAGAACATGTGAGATTTGTCTTTTCAGTGCTTGGCTCATTTCACTTAACACGATATTCTCCAGTTCCATACATGTTGTTGGAAATGGCAGGATTTCATGCTTTATTCTGGCTATCTAATATTCCGTTGTATATATGTATCAAAATTTCTTTATCCCTTCATCCACTAATGGACACTTAGGTTGACTTCTGCCTTGGTCTATTGCAAATAGTGCTGCATTAAAAATGGGAGTGCAGATAGGTTTTAAATATTCTGAATTCTCCTTCTTTGTGTATCTCCCCAGCATTGGAATTACTGGGTCATGTGATGGCTCTATTTTTATTTATTTTTATTTTTATTTTTTTTGAGACAGAACCTCAAGCTCTCACCCTGGAGAGCGTGCCGTGGCATCACAGCTCACAGCAACCTCCAATTCCTGGGCCCAAGCGAGTCTCCTGCCTCTGCCTCCCAAGTAGCTGGGACTACAAGCGCCCGCCACAACGCCCGGCCATTTTTGGGTTGCAGCCGTCATTGTCGTTTGGTGGGCCCAGGCTGGATTCGAACCTGGCAGCTCAGGTGTACATGTCTGGCACCTTAGCCCGTTGAGCCACAGGCGCTGAGCCGATGGCTCTATTTTTAGGTTTTTGAGGAACCATCATACTCTTCTCTGTAGTGGTTGCGTTAACTTACATTCCCACTAATAGTGTACAAGGGACCCCCTTTCTCCACGTCCTCACCCACATGTGTCTATGGTTGTCTTTTTGATAAGCGAACTAGGGTGTGATGATCTCTTATTGTAGTTTTTATTTGCATTTCTCTGATGACTAATGGCACTGAACATTTTTTTATATACTAATTGGTCATTTGCATTCTTTTTTTTTTTTCCTTCTTTTGAGACAGAGTCTCACTATTTCACCCTCAGTAGAGTGCCGTGTCAACAGCAACCTCTAGCTCTTGGGCTTAAGGGATTCTCTTGCCTCAGCCTCCCAAGTAGCTGAGACTACAGGTGCTCACCACAGTGCCCGGCTATTTTTTGTTGCAGTTGTCATTGTTTAGTTGGCTCGGGCCGGGTTCAAACCTGCTAGCCTTGGTGCATATGGCTGGCACTGTAACCACTGTGCTATGGGTGCTGAGCCAGGTCATTTGTATTCTTTTGAAAAATGTCTATTGAGGCTCTGCAACAAAAAATAGCTGGGTTTTGTGGCGGGCACCTGCAGTCCCAAGCTACTCAGGAGGCTGAGACAAGAGAATTGCTTAAGCCCAAGTTGAAAGTTGCTGTTGAGCTTTGACACCGTGGTACTCTACTGAGGGCAACATAGTGATACTCTGTCTCAAAAAAATGTTACTGAGATGCTTTGTCCATTCCCATTTTTTAATTGGATGATTTGATTTTTTTCTATTGAGTTGTAAGAGAATAAGTATAATATACTATACTTACTAATCCCTTGTCAGGTGGATAGTTGCAAATACTTTCTCACATTCTGTGGGCTGTCTTTTCACTTTGTTAGTTGTTTCCTGTTCTGGGCAGAAGCATTTTAACTTGATGTAATATCATTTGTCTAATTTTGCTTTGGTTGCCTATTCTTTGGAGCCTTGGTACATATGGCTGGCGCTGTAACTTGCCGGAACAATGTCCTAAAGCATTTCCCTGATATTTCCTTTTAGTAGTTTCATAGTTTGGGGTCTTAGATGTAAGTCTTTAATTGATTTTTATTTGATTTCTGTATGTGGAGAAAAATAAAGGTCTCGTTTCATCTTCTGTATATGGATAGTCAGTTTTCCCAACACTGATTATGGAAGAGACTGTCCTAACCCTGCTGTATGTTTTTGGCACCTTTGCTGAAGACTGATTCACTACAGATGTATGGATCTGTTTCTGGATTCTCTGTTCTGCTCCCCTGGCCATGCGTCTGTTTTATGCTGGTACCATGCTGTCTTGGTCACTACAGCTCTGTGGCATAATGTGAACTCAGGAGATGTGATTCCTTTGGTTGTGTACTTTTTGCTCAGGATGATGTTGGCTGTTCTGGGTTGTTTGTGGTTTCATATGAATTTTAGAATTATTTGTTGTGTTTCTGTGAAGAGTGTCAGTAGTATTTTGATGAGATTGTATTGAACCTATAGATTGCTTTTCTGAGTATGGACACATTAGCAATTTTGGTTCTTCCCACCCTTGAACAGTCTTTCCTTTCTGTGTGTCTCCTCTTCAGTTTCTCTCATCTGTATTTTGCAGTGAACATAGAGAGATCTTTTACTTCTTATGTTAAGTTTTATTCCTAGGTATTTAACTTTATTTGTAGCTGTTGTAAATGGAATTATTTCCTTGTTTTCCTTTTCATGTTGTTTATTGTTCAAAGTAAACCTAACTGGAATATAGGCTTGTAGAAATGCTACCAATTTTTGTATATTGGTTTTGTATCCTGCAATTTTTCTGAATCTATTTTTCAGTTCTAGGAATTAGGGCTTTTTTTTTTTTTTTTGAGACAGAAAAGAGTGACACTTTGTCACTCTTGGTAGAGTGCTGTGGCTTCACAGTTCATAGCAACCTCAAACTTTTGGGCTCAAGTGATTCTGTTGTGTCAGCCTCCCCAATAGCTGAAACTACAGGCACCCGCCATGACACCCGGCTATTTTTAGAGGCTAAGTCTCACTCTGGCTCATGCTGGTCTTGAACTCATGAGCTGAGGCAGTCCACCTGCCTTGGCCTCACAGACTGCTAGAATTACAGGTGTGAGCCACCATGCCCGGCCATAATTTGGGTTGTTTTGTTTTGTTTTGTGGAGTCTTTTGGTTTCTCTAGATGTAAGATCATATCATCTGCAAACAAGCATAATTTGACTTTTCTTTTTTTTTTTTTTTTTTTTGAGGCAGAATCAAGCTCTTGCCCTGGATAGAGTGCCATAGTGTCACAGCTCACAACAACCTCCAACTCTTGGGCTTAAGTGATTCTCTTGCCTCAGCCTCCCAAATAGCTGGGACTATAGGCACCCACCACAACGCCCCACTATTTTTTGGTTGTGGTTGTCATTGTTTGGCAGACCCGGGCTGGATTCGAACCGCCAGCTCTGGTGTATGTGGCTGGTGTCTTAGCCGCTTGAGCTACAGGCACTGAGCAGATAATTTGACTTTTCAATTAGGATGTCCTTCATTTCTTTCTCTTATCTGTTATAGCTAGATTTCTAGTACTATGTTGAATAACAGTAGTGAAAGTGGGAATTCTTGTCCTATTTCAGATCTTCAAGGAAAGGCTTTCAGTTATTCCCCATTCATTATGATACTTTGAGTCTTTCTCATATGACTTTTATCTTGTTGAGACAAATTCCTTCTATAACCAGTTTTGGAATTGTTTTCTTATGAAGAGATGTTGAATTTTATCAAATTTTATTGAATGTGTTTTCAGCATCAATTGAAATAATCATACTATTTTTTTCCTTCATTCAGTTGATACGATCTAGGATACTGATTGATTTTACAGGCATTGAAACATCCTTGCATTCTTGGGATCAATCCTGCTTTATCTTGATGAATAACCTTTTTTTTTTGTTTGTTTGTTTTTTTTGTAGAGACAGAGGTCTCACTTTGTCACCCTTGGTAGAGTGACTGTGGCGTCACACAGCTCATAGCAACCTCCAACTCCTGGGCTTAGGCGATTCTCTTGCCTGAGCCTCCCGAGTAGCTGGGACTATAGGTGTCCACCACAACGCCCGGCTATTTTTTTGTTGCAGTTTGGCAGGGGCCAGATTTGAACCTGCCACCCTTGGTATATGGGGCCGTCGCCATACTCGATGAGCCACAGGCACCGCCCGATGAATAATCTTTTTAATATGGTGTTGAATTCAGTTAACTAGTATTTTGAGAATTTTTACATCTATATCCATCATAAATACTGATGTAGTTTCTTTGTTGTTGTTGTGCGCCGTGCTCTATTTTGGTATCAGGGTTACCACAAACTCATAGAATGAGTTTGGGAGTATTATTTTAGGTAAGATTGCTTAAGTAAGATTTTACCAGCCATCAAAAAAAGAGCAACACCAGTCTTACTTGCAATGAACCCATCAGTACCTGGGCTTTTTTTTTTTTTTTTTTTTTTTTTTTTGATGGGAGACTTTTTATTACTTCTTTTGCCTTGTTATTTGTTACTGGTTTCTTCACATTGTGGATTTTTCCTGGTTCAGTCTTGGGTGGGTAGGTGGTGGTGTCCAGGAGTAGATCATCAAGGTTTTCCAGTTTACTGGCATATAGTTGCTCATAGTAGTCGCTGATTTTTTGGATTTCTGCAGTATTAGTTGTAATTCCTCCATTTTCATCTCTGTTTTTATTTATTTGGGTATTCTCTCTTTTTTTCTTAGTCTGGCTAAAGGAGTATTTATTCTGTTTTTCATTCTTTAAAACCAATTTCTTATTCTGTTATTCATTTGTGTTTTTCATTTCTCCTCTATTTCTGCTCTGATCTTTATTATTTCTTCTACTAAAAATGGTTTGGCTGGCTCTTGTTTTCTTATTCTTTGAGATGCATCAGTAGGTTGTTTACTTGAAGGTTTTCTACTTCACTGATGCAGGCACAGGCCTCGGAGGCAGGGTTTCTCCATCTCCTGGCTGGTGTCAATGTGCCCTCCCCGGGCACCAGCAGGATTGTCCCCTGCGCTGTGTTCCCTTGTGCCCGGTACCCCAAGTTTCAGTGCCTTGTCCCACAGTCATTTTATTCCCCCTCCCCGACCTACCAGATTCTCTCTCCACCCTGGGTGCTGGCACAGCACTACCAGGAGATGAGGGACTGGCAGTACAAGATTGTTTTCTGTGGCTGTTTCCTTGTTGTGAGTTTAAATCCAGGTAGCATAATCATTTGCCTGACTTTTTGGCTCCTCTGGAAGTGTTTGCATGCATGCATGGTTGTTGAGTCCCATCCTGTGGAGGAATGATTGCTGGAACTTATTGTATGTGTATCTTCCGTGCCCCCTCCATTGTATTTCACAAGTAATTAGAAATTTTAATGTGAAAGAAATGGGGAGGCAAAGTCTAAAGTAAAAAGAAATATAAAAAATTATTGTTTGATATGAAGATCACCCCTATCATAGAAAAAAATTCAGACCTTAAAAAGAATACTTTAGGAAGTTCATAGACAATTGAAACATGAGCCATTTTCAGAAAATAAAGAGCTCTGTTTTTCCCCCACCACATGTAATCTATGATGAGGCAACATTTATTAACAAGTATGAGGCAATTTTTTATCTCACCAAAACAACAGAGTGGCAAAGAAGATAAAGTTAATGATTTTAAAAGTTTCTGTGATTCAAGGACAGGACCCAACAGAACTCTGGCCAATTATACATCCAAAAATATATGGTCACTTGATTTGTGACAAGGATAATAACTACAGTGCAATGAGACAAAGACGGTAATTTCAAGAATAGTGCTGAGTCATATTAATTATCCATTGGGATAAAAAAAGTATTTGACCCCCTACCTCACTCCCTGAACAAAAACCAACCACAGATGGATTGCAGAATTAATTGTGCAAGGTAGAACAATAAATTGTGTTTATGTGAAACTTAGAAAGCTTCTGAATAATAAACTAATCATTCATAATTTCCCTGACAGCAGGAACCTGTACCTGGTACCACAGAATCAGAGAATACTGTCATCTACTACAAAGGCGGCCTCTACTTCCATCTGTTTTAACCCTGTCCTCCCGGTGAGCCCACTCCATACTCAAGTCCCTCTAGTCTCCCTCAGATAGCTCCTCTTTTTTGTAATATGTTCTCTGATTCCCCCTCCCAAGATTATGGCCCCTTCATCTCTATTACCAATGCTCGTTATGCATTATTTTCTAGCCTCCCTGGGTTATGTAATCATAAATTATATTTACAATTTTTAGTTGATAACAATTTTGAAATGTATGCTATAGCTATAGGTGATGGCTAATTGCCTTTTTTAAATTGTTTTTTATTAAATCATAACTTTGTACATTGATCTAATTGCCTTTTGAAGAGTGTATTTCCTTGGAAATCACGACTATTCTGATGACATCAGCACTAAGATAATGTTCATTTATTGACACAAAAAGCAATTGCAAATGAGGTTTTTATTGTTCTATTTTCTTTCTTTTAAGGAAAAAAATGTCTTCTGTAAAAAGAAGTCCAAAGCACGAAATAATTTCCCAGTTTCACTGTTCAGCTGCAGAAGGAGACGTTGCCAAGTTGACGGGAATCCTCAGCCATTCTCCCTCTGTTCTTAATGAGACTTCTGAACATGGCTGGACTGCTCTGATGTATGCCGCGAGGAACGGGCACGCGGGGGCCGTCCAGATGCTGCTTGAGAAAGGGTAAACTTTGAGGCTCGACCACCTGAGAGGGCTTATGGTGTAATTTCTGTGTTATGTCCCATATTGTACTGTATAAAATGCACACTTTCTTGCCCACATTTTTGAGGCAAAAATAAGGATATGCATTACACATGGGTAGTACTAAATTCTGTATCTATATAAATGTTCTTAATTCTTTTATTTATGCTTATGCATTAAAAGTGTAACTGTGGAAATTAATAATACTATCCGTATGCAAAATAGTATCCTGGAATACAGCTCTCGCGTCCCCCACCTGCTACTTCCCTCCCCATCTGCCCTCTCAGGCCCCACAGTTACAGAAGCCTCTGGCCCACCCAGCTGGTCATGCCAGACACTGCTGCTGCCACCACCTCAGAAGCAGGCACAGTGCCAGACAGCGTGCAGTTAGCACCTGGGGCTCTGCAAAAGGAGGGCAGAAGTGGCTGCACGTGACGCCTTCTCCCGGAGAGCTGTGAGGCAAGAACTGGCCGCTGTGGACAGCCCTGAGCAAACCCTGGCTGCAGGTGCGCGTGGTCCAGACGACCTCAGTGCCCGACCTCGCCAAACTGTCCCCTCCTGGCTCACCCTTGTCCCCGTATCCTCACATTTCCTGTTCCTGCCCATGTCCATCACTGGGAACGTGGCCACGGCTACTTCGCTGAGACCCAGCAGACTTCCTTCCCAGGAAGCTGTGCAAGGGTTAGGGCCTAACGCTACACCCCTGCCCTTCCGGGCTGCCCCTTATCTTGTGCAGTTGGCCCCGTTCTCATACCCCGGGGATACCATGCTGAGGGGGACGATCTCTAAGCTGGGGTCTGGAAGACCTGGGTTCTGAGACCCAGTTCTACTAGTAGCCTACTGCTGTGATCTTGGGCCTCAGTCCCCAAGAAGTTTCTGTCTGCGAGGATACGTGGCAGAGAAGAATGAAAGCTGGGGTCATGTGAGCCTGTAAATTGTAGTTTTGAGAGCCTGTGACTTGTCTGAACTCCCAAAGTAAAAAGTTGTTATAATTTCCCAAACTTGTCAGTAGGAAGAACTCTCCAGGATGCTTGTTGATGGAACTGATATTCAGTGGATCTGGGAGCTGCTCGGTGGTCTCATTTTAGCCAGTCTCCCAGGTCGTTTGTAAGATTTGCGAGTTTGGGGAAGGGTAGCATCATTCACTCTGACATGACCGAGTTCCCCAGGTCTGGATGGCTCGAGGAGGTCATGGTCTCGTCACTAAACAGAAATGTAAGTGCCAGTTACCTCACTGCAGTATCATCAGGAAAGGCTCCTTCTCGGCACTGTGTCCCCGGGACCTTAGCATGGGGCCAGTGGCAGCCCAGAAAGGGCAGGGATCTGCCATCAGGAAGCAGGGCAGGCCCTGGCCCCTCACACCAGCTTTCCAAGAAATCAACCTGTCAAGGTTCTCAGCAGAGAGGGTCTGTGGCCATGTTCCCACTGACAGATGTGGGTGGGACTAGAAAGTGAGAGGGTGTGGGGACTGGTGGCCCAGGAAGGGACAGCTGGGGGAGCTGCGGTCCTCTGAGGTCATCTGGACCACCCTCACCTGCGGCCTGGGCTTGTTCCCGGCTTCTCCACAGTGGCTGGCTCCACACCTTGCACCTCCTGTGACAAAGGATATGCCACTGAGGGGTCACTTCTGCCCTTCCTTTTTTTTTTGAGACAGAGTCTCACTTTGTCACCCTGGGTAGAGTGCCATGGTGTCATAGCTCACAGCAACCTCCAACCCTTGGGCTCAAGCGATTCTCTTTCCTCAGCCTCCCGAGTAGCTGGGACTACAGGCGCCTGCCACAACACCTGCTGTTTTTAGAAATTAGGTCTCACTCTGGCTCAGGCTAGTCTTAAACTCGTGAGCTGAGGCATTCCACCCACCCCAGCCTCCCAGAGTGCTGGGATTACAAGCATGAGCCACCATGCCTGGCCTTGCCCTCCTTTAAAAAATTAAAATAGAAGATTTTTTCCTGAAAATTTCAGCCAAAGATGTGGGAGCCCATTATACATAGTAAAATGCAGTAATTTATTTTAAATGTTTCTTATAGTCATATTTATATTGTTGGGCAAGTAAATAATTCTTTGACTCAGTTGTTATATAGGAATGTAACATTTCTAACTAAAATCTTTTAGCCATTTTTACTGAAAAATTGATCCTTCATACTTTATAACAAAGAAAATGTATGAGTAGTCTAATCTTTTTCTTTCTTTTTTTTTTTTTTTGAAACAGAGTCTCACTTTGTCACTCTTGGTAGAGGGCCATGGCATCATTGCTCATAGAAACCTCCAACTCTTGGGCTCAAGCGATTCTCTTACCTCAACCTCCCAAGTAGCTGGGATTACAGGTGCCTGCCACAACACCTGGCTATTTTTTTTTTTCAGAGACGGGGTCTCACTCTTGCTCATGCTGGTCTTGAACCTGTGACCTCAGGGCAATCCACCTGCCTCAGCCTCCCAGAGTACTAGGATTACAGGCATGAGCCACCGCACCCAGCCATTCTAATCTTTTTCTTCCAAATATTCTTTGATAGTCATGTCATTATGACTACCAAAGACTCCGTCTAGAATTTTCATATCTCCTTATAACTGTGATCCCCAGTCCCCGGGCTATGGACTGGTTCATGGCCTAAGAGGAACCAGGCCACACAACAGGAGGTGAGCAGCCAGAGAGCGAGCAAAGCTCCGTCCGTGTTTACAGCCA
>CAUYRH010076543.1:0-18919 GCA_963574655.1 Perodicticus potto | reverse complement strand
CCCTCTGACAGGAGAGTGTCAGAATCTTTGGTGATATTTGGGAAATTTTCATTTATAATATTCTCTAGTATGGCTTCCATTCCCCTGGGGCATTCTTCTTCCCCTTCTAGGATACCTATAACTCGTATGTTTGAACGCTTCATAGAGTCCCATAATTGTCAGCAAATGTTCTGCTTTCTCTATCTTCTTTTCTGCCTCTTTAACTATCTGAGTTATCTCAAGGGCTTTGTCCTCTACCTCTGAGATTCTTTCTTCTGCATGGTCTAATCTGTTGCTGATACTTTCTATTGCATCTTTAAGTTCCCTAATTGACTGTTTCAGTTCCCTCATCTCTGCCATATCCTTTTTATATTCTTCATAGCATTCATCTCTTACTTGATTCTGTTTTTGGATTTCTTTTTCCACTTTATCAGCATTTTCCTTCAATATTTACTTCATTTCTTTGATTGTTTTCATCATCTGTATTCTAAATTCCCTTTCTGTCATTTCTAACATTTCCTTATAGATGGAATCCTCTGTAGTATCTACCTCACAGCCCCTTGTGGGGGTTGCTCTGGCCTGGTTTTTCATGATGCCAGGAGTTTTCTGCTAAATCTTCCTTATGAGTGATTTCTTTTATCTGTTTCCTTGCCCTAATTTTCCTTTCACTTTTTCTTGTACTTTAAGTTGCCGTGCCTCTGGACTATGGTTTTGATTGTTCATTTTGGTACATGAACAGAAGGAAAAGAAGATTGAAGAGAAAGAAGGGAAAAAAAGAAAGAAAGAGAGAAAAAAAAAAAAAAGAAAAAGAAAAAGGAGAAAGGAGAGTGAGTGGGTAGAAGCAACTATCGACCAAAAGAAGAGAGGCACAGAAAGAGGGGGACAGGAGCAATATAGGTGTACAGTAGGGTACTTTGACCCAACCTTAAGAACCCCCAACCTCTGGGGGTGCCGGGTTGGGTGGTTAGGTCAGCAGTTCTTTGCCAGCCTGTGTGAACACAGTACCCCACCTCCACCAAGTAGAGAGGAAAGACAAAAATGCAATAAATCAAACCAAAACAAGGAAACCGAAAACTTTATGGGATAAAATTGGGGGGAAAAAACAATTAACATGGGTACAAACACTAGCAAAATTGAAGTTCTATTTGTTGAAAAAGGCAATATGGAAAATTATATTTAAGCTAGAAAAATGAAGAAATAAAAGAAAGAAAAAAGAAAAGAAAAATCTTTAAGGATAATGTTGAAATTAAAAACAAAACAACAATAACAAAAACAAACAAAAAAACAAAAAACCACAAAACAAAACAAAACTAAAAACAAAGCAGAACATATATCTTGCTGATATTGTCTGGGCAAGAGGTGATCTTCTCGGGTATGATATGTTAATCACAATGTTGATATGGCTATACAAAATGGAGACCGGAGGCCTCTAATGATTTCTCAAACCCCACAGAGTGGAGAGCTTAAATCCTCCTCAGCTTGCTTAGAAGGCACTTTAAATTGCTAACTTGGGCTAACTAGAAGCTTTCCCAGGAAAGCGCTTGTGGCTGGGATCACTCCTTAAGTGGCTATCCACTTACCCAGTGTGCCAAAACCGGTCTCACCCTATGCCTCTGTGGGCTAAGGCTGCAAGGCATCTCAGTCCCTGCCTTTAGGCTGCTCAGTCACTAGATTACTCGCTCCCACCCGATGCTTATTCTGCAACCCTGATGGTGGAGCTTGTCAGGGCAGTTCTCCCACAATGGCTCCACACAGCCCAAAACCAAACACTGGTAGCTCCGTCTTGCTCAGTGGCCCAGTCTGGGGCCCCAGACAACACTCAAAGACCTCCACACTCTTGCCCAAGTTCTCCCAAGGCAGTTCAACCAAGTGCCAAGTCCAGAAGAAACCCAAAGCTCACAGGTAAGGCCTTTCCAGCTTGCAATCTCACTGCTGCTGCACTCACAGCTGCAGGCAGGATTAGACCGAATGAACACACGCAACCACTTGCCCAATCTCCACCACTTTTGCTTCCTCAGGGGGTCCAGAAGTCTCATGCCGTCTCCCTGCGTCCCCAAAGGGATGTTTCTGGGCAGATCCCGCCAGCCAGAGATGCCTGAAGTCTTCTCTCCCCAGTCTCACCATACCCAGTTGCAAGGAAGCTGTTACTTGGCCGCCTTCTTGCTCCACCTTCCAATCTACAGGCTATTTAAAAAAATTTTTTTTCTACAGGCAATTTTTAAAAGCATCTTGAAATATTATGTTTCTTTAATCTTTTCCTTACCAAGGCAAAGGCAGGTAAAGACTTATTTGCCTTATTCATGCTTTTATAAAAAGGGGGAATATCCTTTATTGAATGTCTACTCTGTATAAGGTTCTGGTAGAATTGATCCACAAAAAGCCCTTTGAGGCAGAGGAGGAGAGGTTCCCACACTTTGCTCAGCTTGCCTTCTGGAGGACATTCACATGTGGCTGTGTTCTGCATTTTGGTGATGAGCGCCCTGTGGCATGGGTGAAATACCTTTGCTTGAATAGCCTCCAGAACTGCAGCTTGAGAGCACTTGATAACAATGCATTGGCTATGGTGTTGGAGAGGTACACCATGCACCAGTTTTCAGAACATAACATACAAATATTCATATATAAATTAGAAAAATCACTGATGCTCAGGTGAGTGATTGTATACTTCACGCATAAATTTTGTCATTTTCTATACTCACAGCTCTTCCTAGCTGTATCTACCATACTTGCAACTGATATTCTCCTCCCACAATGTTTTAACTCAAAGAAAACCTTCCTGGTATAGCCCTTCTCATCCCACAGAAAATTAAATAGGCCCAGAACATGTGCAAGATCACACAGCTTGCTTACCTATCTGCTCATGTCTTTAATCTTCATCTTTGTCTGAAACATAAGCATTGACTGGTAAGACTTGCCACACAGCTGGGGCCTAGACCAAGGCGCAAAACTCAAAAAGTGCGGGGAATGAAGTACAAATTTTATTTTTAAAAATAAATTCAATTGAGTAATTTAAGCAATATGATTATATTGACTCTATCATCTGTCTAAAAGTTAAATAATAATAGCTAAGATTAAAGTAGTATTAAACATACTGATTCAAATACAGAAGCAACTTAGAAACAATCTTAAAAGATATCAGTTCTCAACATGTATTCCTGATACCTTGTAGAGATATTGTTGTGTTTGCTAAGTCAATTTGAACATTCAAAAAGTTTTTCCTTCCAAAATAGAGTATCTCTAATTAATCTTAATGACTTATAACCCTACTGGTAACTCATTTTAAAAAAATATATGCATTTTAGGGACGATGAGCATTTGTTCATGTGTTTGTTGGTCATTTGTCGGTATTCTTCAGAGAAGGTTCTGTTTATGTCTCTTGACCACTTATAATGAGATTGATTGCTATTTTTTTGATTAGTTTGAGTTCTTTATAGATTCTAATTATCAGCCCTTTGTCAGATCTGTAGCATGCAAATATCTCCTCTCATCCTGAAGGTGTCTGTATGCTTTAGTTGTTGTACCATTAGCTGTGCAGAAGCTTTGATCATGTCCCATTCATTTATTTTTGGTGTTGCTGCAATTGCCAAGGGAGTTTTCTTCATAAAGCCTTTTCCCAGGCCGATGTTGTTGAGAGTTTTTTCCACACTTTCTTTTAGAATTTTTGTCATTTCATGTCTTAAATTTAGATCTTTTATCCAGCAAGAGTCAATTTTTGTAAGTGGTGAAAGGTGCGGGTTCATTTTCAGACTTCTACATGTGGCTAACCAGTTCTTCCACATCACAAAGTCCCAAAGCTGAAGATACTGGTGTGGATGTGGAGAGAAAAAAACACTTTTATACTACTAATGCAACTGCAAATTAATATAGCCTCTATGGAAAGAAGTATGGAGAGTCCTCAAACAGCTGAAAGTAAATCTTCTACTTGATCTTGCAATCCCAAGATAGGTATCTTCCCAGAATAAAAAAAATCATTTTACCATAAGGACATTTGTGCTAGAATGTTTATTTGCAGCTCAATTCAGAATTGCAAAGATGTGGAATCAAACTAAGTGCCCATCAACTCATGAATGGATTAGTAAACTATAGTATATGTATACTATGGAATATATTCAGCCATAAAAAAGTAGAGACTTTACATCTTTTGTGTTAACCTGGATGGAGTTAAAAAATATTCTTCTTAGTAAAGAATCACAAGAATAGAAATGCAAGTGTCCAACGTGCATAATACTAATATGAAACCAATAGATAAACAACTACATTCCCACATTAGAGAAAAACACAACTAAACTAAAGTTGGGGGATGGGAAAGGGCAGAGGGGCAGAGGGAAGATATTGGTGTTGCTCTCACCTAATGCACAACATAAGGTTATATAGCACATCCCCTGGCTGAAGGGCTCAACTAGGACTTGAACTTTACCCAATAAATGTAAACAATGTAACTTAATCATTTGTACCCTCATATTAATCTCAAATAAAAAAAGTAAAAATTTTAAAACAATACAAAAGTACATTTTACCTATGTTCTCTAACAACAAAAAATGGATTGAATTGGTTCTTTTATTCTTGGAACATCTACTCATTCTTTTGTTTATTCACTCATCAAACTCTTAAGCTCATATTTGGTGCATGGCTTTCTGTCAGGTGTTGGGGACAGGAAGCATATAGGAAGCACATAGGACAGGAAGCATAGGACAGCTCACAGCCTAAGGGAGTAGACAAACATAAAGACACAGTTACAGAACAAAGTCTGAGGTGTTAGAGATAGGTGTACAAAATGGCAGGCAGCAGAGGCGGATGGTCAGGGAGGTGGGGTGCAGTTCACAGCAGCAGTGGTGCTTGAGCTAGGTGGGGAAAGATGCACAGGAGTTTACCAGCAGGTCAGTGGAGGAAGATACTGTGGGGAGACAGAACATCTGTGCAGAAGTGGAGACACAAAACTGAACATGGTGTGTTTGGGATGGACTGAGTGGTTGGTTCAGTGGCTGGAGTCAGAGGTGGAAAACAAGGGGGAAGAGGTCTGTAGTTAGTCCTAGAGGGCCTCATATGCTACATTAAAGAATGAACATTTTCAAAAGTAAATGATAAGAAGACAATCTTAGTCCTCATTGAGCACTGACATTATCAGATCTCAGATTTGTTTTAAAAAGGGCACTGTTAACACATAAGAGAATGGATTAGATTAGACGGTGCAGCTGGATCAGAGAGACACTGATTAAACCTTTTTTAATTTTATTTATTCATTTTTTGAGATAGTAGAGTTCTATGGCATCACAGCTCACAGCAAACTCAAATGCTTGGGCTTAAACAATTCTCTTGCCTCAGCGTCCCAAGTAGCAGGGACTATATGCTCAGCTATTTCTTTGTTGTAGTTGTCATTGTTGTTTTAGCTGGCCTGGGCTGGGTTGGAACCTGCCAGTCCCAGTGGTACATGGCCAGCACTCTAGCCACTGTGCTACAGGCACTGAGCCTGTTTAAACCTTTTTGTAATAGTGACAGTTACTAAGGCTGAAGTTATCAATGAACACCCCATAATGGAAAGGCAAAGGAAGAAACAAATTTGAGGGATTTTTAAGATGTCAGCTTAATTAAATGTTGGGGTTCATCGTGGTGAAAAGCTGAAGATGGCAGTGGTGCTTCTGGTATGGGCTGGTAGATAGGTGATATGTATTATTTTCTGAGATTATTTCTTTCCAGTATTTTTCTCATGCTTATTATTTTTTTGTGTGCCTAGTTTATTGATCTGATTGTTCTAATGTCAGAGGACTATGCATGGAAGTGACTTCTTTTTGGAACCCCTGAATTGCCACAATTTCTGGTCCTGTAAGGAGAGATGAAAGCTGTGAGAGAAAGAGGATAGAGGGCCAGTGTCAGCCGAATCTGGACCAGAGAGGTGGCAGTGGGAGCTGGAAGCCTGATGTGGACATGAGTGAACATACCCCGTATTTAGTTTTGACTCATTGAATGCAAAGTAAGCAGGTAAGAAGAAAGCACTTCGGATCTCTGGACAGAGATGTAGACACTTGATTTATATCAAGGCATCATCCTTATAAAAGTGGGAGCTGAAACTCTGTAAGTACATTTCTGAGGGTGAAAGAGCAAAGGTAGAGTGCTGAGGACTAAATATTGGAAATTACCAGTAGTTAGGCCTCAAAAGAAGAATATATAAGCACTGATGAAACTAAGTAACATGTTAGAGTGTTAAGAAAGAGACTAAGATAATGTAGTAATATAGTAGCCATAGAAAGGGGTAACTTCAAGGAAAGGACAGGAAATAGTAATCCACATACACCTCACTGGGCTATGACTTGTATTTTTCACATGAAAAAGAGAAAGCTCATCAAGCACCCAGATGTTACAATTTTTATGAGCAATTAGTTCTTCTCTGCCTGTTCCTACTTACCACTGCTACTTGGCCAATAAAAATGCATGTAACACCCAGCTACAAATGAAGGGTCAGAAATTAGCAAAAATATGAACCAAAAAAAAGTGACAAATGAACAAAAGCTTTAACAAGCTATCATTATACTAAATATTAAGAGAGAAAGACTTTACATTAGATATTGAAATTTTAACCTGCAAAATGCAAAAGCAAATCTACTCTTCCTCCCAAAACTCAGAAAGTCTGGCTGTATCAGTCATCTTAGGTACAACTGGAATTTCCAGAGTAAATCAATTCCTTGTCTCACATTCAGATAAACAAGTCATTTATTTTAGACTCTTGGCCCTTTTCTAGGAAATTTACCTGAATAAAGAGATTTAGGCAATTGTCCAAAGTTCCTGTAAGTATCTTTGTCAGCAAAACTGCTGTTGGTACAGGGTATGCAAACAAAAGGAACAGAGCTACAAGCATATGCAGTGCCTGCTCAAAAGGACACAGAATCAGGGTCAGCAGGGCTGGGTTTGAGAAATGACTGCCTTACCCTGGGCAAGTCACTTACCTCAGGAAGAACTCAGTGCATCCATGTGCTTGGTAAAGAGACTGAACCTGGTTGAGGGTTACAAATAATTTAGATTTGTATCTATACTCAGCTGTGCACCTGACCATACACTCATGGAGGTCTGCACTGAGAGGGACTCCGAGGGCACAGGCAGATACCTAGGAAGGTGCCACATGTCCATTCTGCTCCTGGATGTAGCAGGAAGAGGGAGAACCAGACTTGCATTTGACTTTGCTTAATATGTGCTCTCTAAGTTCTCTCCCAGGTTTAAAGGTTTCTATTTTATGAACTGGTAGCCAACATTTTGTTGTTTGGATAGTAGATTCCAAGAGAGAGAAATCAGAAATTCCAGAAATCCAAAATACAGAGATCATGATGCTATAATTATGTCAATGAGGGAACTGAATTTGAAGTTCAAGAATGAATTTCAGTTTTCTTAACTGGAAAAGGTGGTATTATGTGGCCCTACCTGCCAACCTGGGTCAGCTCTTTACAAGAAACCAACTGGGCCATGAAATCTATAACTTGACTGTGGCACAGATTTTAACTTGATGTGCCTTAAGTTTGTGTACATTAATAAAATGACAATCTTTGAGCAGGTGGGGACATTCAGTTTGAGATACAGTAGTTTTGAGCTGTCATTGTGATATCTGTCTTAGATTAGATTTGAGAAGGAGTGTCTAAGGCAGGGATTATCTTTAAAGGGATTCCCTCAGGAGAGAATCCACTGAATAAGGCTGTGGTCTTGGCTGGAGTCAGCTTCTGACCCCACAGGGAGCTACAGAGCATGAATTACAGCTGAGTTCCCCTACCTCATGCAAGAGCTGTGAGAGGGCTGGACTTTTGCACTCCCACATCAGCTAGCCTGTGGCAGGGATCTTGCCTGGCAGGGGGAGGCTTGGAGGCAGATCCTACTGGGTATAGGACAACTGGCTGAAGGGGCTGGTGACAGCTAACGGCTGCCAGCACCCAAGCCTTAGGGGATGGGCATACCAGGCAGTGACACGGATCAGGGTAGGACACCAATAGTGGCTCCTAAACTATAAAAGTACAGATATATAATAGCTGCTGGGAAAGCCAGGTCTGAGACTCAGAGGACAAAAAAGCTGGGCAGAAGATATAAATGCAGGAGTCACCAGCACAGATGTGAATGAGATTATCCAAGAAGAGAGGACAGCAGGAGTGCAGGGCCGCCAGACCTTGGTCCTGCTATGATCCTGCTTTTCCCCAAATCCATGCCCACTAGGGAGGCATTTTGCGATATCACTCAGGGTCATTTCTCAAAGCTGACCCAAGCCACTGTCACCTGTCCTTGCTGTATTCTGTGCTGTATTCTGTATTCTCCCCTGAGCCCTGGCTTCAAGGGTTCTCAGGTAGAATACAGGGGCCTGGAACAAACCTGAAACAATTCATAACTGAACTCTTATCTTGCAGCCACATTTTCTTAAATTCAATTTATTCAATTTATTGAATTTAAGAGCTAATCACATAAGCCAGTTAAAACTAATATTCAACACACAGCCCTGCAGTTCTATGACAAATCAACAAGGGTAAAATTGGAAAAGAAGAATTGTCTTAAGCTTGTACTTAACAAAATGGGCTCATTAAAATGGACCCTCTCTCATTCTTAGAGATAACTTCCACTAACTACCAAAGCCCTGCTAAGATAGGCAAATAGTATGGACTCTACATGCCAAAGACCAGGGCAGGCAGGGAAGCAGCAGAGTTCAGTCTCTCTAACCCAACGAGGAGGAGGCTACAACTCAAGCTTGGACAAGAGTTGTGATGAAGGGACAATATTGCAAATCCTCTGACTTTTCTACTGAAACTCCCAATTGGATTTTAAGGTAAATATTCCATTTTTAGAACACTTACCTGGGTCAAATAAAACCTATCTGTAGCCAAGGTCCTCAGGTCACCAACATTTGAGCCTTGTTATAAAATGCCTCAACATGTAAGACCTTCCCAGGGAGATAAATGCTACCATGGTGACAGGGAGAGGCAGTGGGGGGATAGTGTAAGTCTTGATGTCCTCACTGCACCCATGGGGAAACTCAGGCTCAGGGGAAAGATGGCTGCCTAGGGGAACAGTGACTGGTGTGGTTCCATTTCCCCTGTGTACATGGCCCAGGTCCTTCCCACTACCCCATGTCATCCTCAGAATGCCAATGTGAGCAACAATTCTGTTCCCAGGACCCTGAGGAAGTTCTGCTGCATGCCTGCAGGAAAAAAAATATGCAAGGAGGAGAAGGATCAAAGAAATTTAAAACTATTGTTTTTTAAATTGTATAAACAGTTTCATATTAAAAATGTTTGCTTATTATTTTTTGAGATTTCTTTGGCAAAGGGATAAAATTCAAATAAAAGTATACCAAAGGAGCCTTTTAAGATACTATTTAATCTTGGGAATTCTGGAAATGTTTACTAACCACTCATAATTTTATTCCTATGGGTAAAAATGGCAAAAGATATATTTAAATAAGAATCATAAATCATTGCATAATTTCACAGAAAAGCAAATCCGAAGCAAAAAAAAAATTTAAAAAATGCCCTAGCTCTTCATAAATATTCTCCAAACACCAGCATCTACAAAAGGCCCAAAGAGAGATCTGTGTTTTCCTCTTTTTATGAAAATAAGGTTATAGTTATGAATAAATTTAATGTTTGTTACATTAATAGAGTTTAGTGCTTCTGACACTAGGAAAAAACACAACAGGAGCTGTATATAGAATATGAACCAGACAAGAGTGAGGAAAGAAGTGAGAAATTAAGCATATTTTGTTTTAAATGAGTCAGTTGCTCCCTAGCTCTCAAATGTGCCTGCCTGACTAAGTACAATGTGTGACCCCCCAAAGGTACAAAGAACTTTCGCAGATGCTGATTCCATTCCCTTGCACAGTAATGCCATGTAAAGGCAGGCAGTTATCAATTCTCCCCTGAACAGGTCAGGAACTCAAGGCATAGAGAGGTTAAGAAACAGTCTCACAAAGCCAGTGAATGGTGAAGCCTTGGGCTCGGATCTAGGCCCAACCCAAGCTCCAGGTTCTTTTATCCACAGTAGGCCACCTCTCATAGTTGGGGACATACTACATAAAACAAGAGAGGTTTCTTTTTTCCTATCGTGTTGCTGCTGGGTTAGGATCCGTGTTTTCAGGGGAAGGTTTCAGACAAGGAGAGTCCTTCGGTCCTGGACCTGGAAGGCACATGAACAGCTCAGACTCCTAGAATTTGTAAAACCCATCCATGGTTTCTCTCCTTCCACAGGAATAAAAGGTTTCTGCCTTCTAGCAGAGACCACTCTGCACATTTTGCTTCTCCTACAAAGCATAGGTTCTGCTAGTGTTCTCAGCAGAGGGTAATCAAGGGAAGTGCAAAAATGTGATTTCTCCTATTAACCCCACATCCTGCTTGCCCTACCCAGACTCCACAACCGAAGGTGCACAGTGGAGAAGGGTGTGAGAGGGGAACTGGGGTCACCAGAGAGAAGCTGTCTAGGCTGAAAAAAAAAAAAAAGTAAGGGTGGGTATAGCAAACAGCAACACCACAGGCAGGAAAGGCGAGGCAGAAAGGTACTTACCCCCTTGGTAAGTGCAGACCAGATACTCACTGAGATGAGCAGTTGGGGCAGGGGAGAAAGGGGAATGTGATGCACATGGGATATGGTTCTCCAAAGAAACACAACCAACAGAAGAGAGAGAGAGAGTACACATATATCCATCCATATATGTGTATTACACACATATATAAGATTTATTCTTAGGAATTGGCTCATGCAGTTATGAAGGTTGAATAGTCCCATGATCTGCTGTCTGCAGCTGTAGACCCAGGGAATCCAGCAGTATAATTCAGTTCCATTATAAGGGCCTGAGAACCAGGAAGCCAATGATATAAATTCTGATCCAAGGCCTGGAGAAGATAAGATGAAGTTCTAGCTCAATTGAGAAAGGAAAAAAAAAAAAAGAATAGTTCCTTCCTCTGGCTTTATTTTGCTCAGGCTCACAAAAGAGGAGATGATGTCCACCTATACAGGGAAAAGTCATCTAATTATTAAGTCCACTGATTCAAACGCTAACCTTATCTGGAAACGCCTTAGCAGATGCACTACACCCAGAAATAATGTTTTACCTGGGCACTCCGGGATCCAGTCAAGTTAGCACATAAAATTATCTACCACAATGGGCAACTCTGATGAGGTAAGAACATAAGATACTATGCTTGGAGGTATCTCCACAGACTTCAGTATTCCGGGGTTCCAATACTGTTGGGTTTTATTACATTTTAATACACTTAGCTATTTATAAAGTTGTGATTAAAAGCAATGTGCACATTGGAACATGTTATGTATTAAATTTTAATATTTTGAAGACACCAGGGTGTCAACTTGAGCTTCTAGGTGAATTCAGAAGTTGCTCCTATCCTCTACACTAGCCTGAAGAGCATGACCTAAGTTGAAAGAGAAGCTGTAAAAAGTGTTACCATTTATAACTATTTATCTGTACATATCCAGGTCCCCATGACATTAGGAAATCAAATAAAATATACCTACAGAAATAAATGGATATTAATATCTGTAAGTCCTAATTTCAATAGTTATGCTTATTAATATGGCTTTATTTAATCAGTAGAATTCATAAGTAAATATACTTTTGAATGTATAAATTTTTAAACACAAAATACTGTTTTTATATCTTTTACGTCTTTGAGAATTGGCTTATTTTTAAAGTGGTAATCTCTACTTAGACTGAAAGTCACTGAATCAGGATTACTTGAGGTTGTAGGTTTTGAGTTTTTTTCATTTTTTATATTTATTTACTTATATTTTTCCTAAAAGAACCTCTAAAGTTGAAGTGGGGATTGTTTATTTTTTATATTCCCCAAGATCTCTACTTTCCTGCTTCTAATTCTATTTATAAAAGCTGGTTCATTAAACAAAAAAGAGAGAAAGGATTAAGGACAGAAATTGCGTCTGTCTTCAGCTGCTGTAGTGCTCTGCTGCCCATGAGCTTAATCACAACCCAGCAGGTGTCTGGGTCCACACATGAGGCTTGGGCAAAAACAGTGGGCAAAAAAAAGTAATGCTGCCTGCAAGAAGAGGGAAATGCTCAAAAACAGGGGCTATGGTGTTAGTGCTAAGTCAAGGATACAAGTTTTACTTTCTGTCTGTACTCAGAAGAAAAACCCAAACCATGATTAGGGGTGAGGCTAGGTCACTGCAGAGAAGGAGTGACAGAAAGGGGGAAGGGATGCTACCTATTCTTCTAAGAACTCTTGTTTTTAGTTGGGCTGTTGCTTCCTAGCATAAAGACCATGCTTCCCTACCCCCCTTATAGTTAGGTATGGCCATGTGACTAAGGCCCATGAGATAAAAGTGGAAATGAGGCATGGGACATACAGGGAGATCACTTAGCTAGAAGGGGCACTGTTTTGTCTTTCTGCCTGTCCTCCGCTATCTTGCTCTCTGTTTCTGTTGGCTCAAGCTTTAGCTACCATCGTAATCTCTAATTTGGCCTTGAGAGTCTGTGTAGATTAGAAATACAGGAGCTTGGGCCCCCAGTGATGTAGGGCAGCCAGTGCGCCAGTTCTGATCCCACCCCTGAATTTATTTTATGTGAAAGATATCTAAACTTCTATCTTGTTTGAGCTTCTGTTATTTGCAGGTTTTCAACTATGTATAGATCAAACTAACTCTGAGACAGGAGAGCACTGCCAAGGTCAAGTAGAGCAAGAAAGAGGTTAGAGTGGAAAGGGAAGGCTGAATCACAAAGCAGACAGTAGCAAGATTCAGAGCCAGATGAATCTTGAAAGGAAAGCAAGGATGGCATGAGAGGTCCATATGAGGACCAGGCACCCCAAAGGACTGCAGACCTCCCTCTGCAGTGGTGGCAGGGCAGGGCAGGCATGCCAGCTTAAAGGAACCATACTGGGCTGGAGAACCAATGCAAAGCACAGTGTAGTATACAGAAATATTCTTAACCCACCAGAGTGAGATGGGCCATGAGAAAGATCTATAAATGATCCTGTTCTAAGGCATCGTCACATGGCCTTCTGAAGTCTCCCAGCCTCACTGATTCATGACAGGCTGTCCTGTTCTACTCTTGGAACCAAGTGGCTCGATCAAACACCCTCATTTCCTCAGCCTATAAGGTTTGGAAAAGGTCACTGCTACCTGTCACCTCAATCCCACCCCACAGAATAAGAGGGGTAACCAGAGCTCTCTGCCTTTTCTCTGCCCTGACAGGCACTGGATACCAAAGGAAGCTGTCGTCTTGGTTGCCACTCTCAGTGGCCAGCTGAGGTACCTGGTGACCCTAACTCCTCAGGCTTTGGTGCTGCTCTTTCTTCTTGGCCTTGCTTTCTAGCACAATTCCCAGAAATCTTTTATCTCTGTGCCTCAGAATAGCCAGTGCTGATCCTTACTGCCTGCATAGATGGCTCCCTGTCTGGCTGGCCATCTGTCTATGACCTTCTCATTTGCTGTCTCTTCTTCGGAGTTCCCAGGATGGCAACATTACCCTTGATGGAGAGAGGAAAATCATCTTTTTTAAGAAAACATTGTGTGAACAGGACAAGTGTTGGCATCAGAAAGACCTGGTAAGTTACTTCAACTTCCTGACCTCTTTTCCTTGTCTGCAATGAGGCCAATAATGCCTACTTTGTAGAGATGTTGGAAGCGGTGGGAAGGAAATATGCATTCAGAGTACCTATATATCATAGGCATGTGATAAAAATCACTGCTTTCATAATTGAATTAATATTAGCATCAGCATGACCATTTAATGGGACCATTAACAGATGCAGTCTCTGCCTGGGACATAGGATCTCCAGTGATGCAGGGAGCTCTGATTTCAGGAAACAGCCCTATCTAGTCAGAAGATGTGTAACCTCTTGAAGCCTATCTCAGATTGCTTCTCTGCAGAGAACCCGAAATTCTTTTGATTACTCATTACTTTAGCAGTACTACACTGAGGGGTTGACTGGAATAAGTGTGTGTCCCAGTTTTGGAACTGTCAGGCCTCCTGAGGTTGAGTGATGTCAGAGGAACTGTGATGATAGGAGTAGTGCAGAGCTCTGCTGTGATTACCAATACTGCTGAAAGGCTATTCTCCCTTAACTCTGTCTCCCAGTTCACGTTCTTCTGTGTCAGAGCTGGCTCTTGACTCTAGAATCACAGAGTGACAGTGCAATAGACTCACATCCTCAAATGATACTCTCCTATTTCCCTAGAGAAAAACTTGGTTTACAGACTGGCTAATCCAAAGAAAATGGGCTAAAATTCAATACAGAAAAGACCATTGGGAAAAGGATAGCACTACTTTAATGGCCTTAATGGGCTATCACTGTATATTTTTATATTAAAAACATCTTAGCAGGTTTACCCTGAAGCCTACCTCTAAAAGTATATGGTGCACCTTTTGGGCATGGGACACAATTACAAGAGGGACTCTACCTAACAAAGGCAAATATTGTAACTAGTTATTTGTACCCTCACATTAACCTGAAATAAAGAAAAAAATAAATTTATCCATTGCTTTAAAGTTTATATTAAATAAATTCATACCTTGTTGAAGTTTCTATCTTTTGCTTATAAAATGCATCCTATATAATTAATTCAGTTCTTTATTCAATAAACATTTATGGAAGTGGTACCTTGTACCATATGATATTCTAAGTTCAGAGAGGTTCAGAGACAAAAAAAGACAAGCCACAGTAGGCAAGTGCTACAGAGCATGAAGACTCTGCCCAGAGCCCTTCCCAGGAGCCTAAGGAGCATCTGAGAGGGCCACTGAACCAAGAGCTAGATATGTCTAAAAAGACATTTTTAGAGAACCTATGTAATGGTTAATTTCACTTGTCAATTTGTTTAGGCCATGGTACCCAGATAATTTGGTTAGAAAGGTCTGGATGTTCTTGTCAAGGTATTTTTCTTTTACACAAGACTAACATTTAAATCTGTAGTCTTCAAATAAAGCAGATTACCCTCCATAATGTGCATGGGCCTCATCCAATCAGTCAAAGGCATCTAAAAAAAAGGGACTGACTTCCCTGAAAAAGAGGGACTGCCTTTGGATTCAAACTACAACTTTTCCCTGGGTCTCCAGCCTACCAGCCACTCTGCAGATTTGGGGCTTGCCAAGCTTCATAATCACATGAGCTAATTCTTGAAAAAAAGTCATATACACATGCTATTGATCTTGTTTCTCTGGGAACCCACTACATCCTGCTCTGGGCCAAGGAGCCAGGTTAGACACTGAGCACATGGCAAGCATATGCAGAAGAATAAACTGAGATTCACGAAGGTTAAGCCAATCTTTTCTCATTGGGATGTTTCTGAAGGACAGATGGACAGTCTGCACCAAGGCTGTGTGCCCTGAGGGGAGAGGACACCTGAGTTAATGCTGAGAGCATTTGTGTGCACTAGTGTTTCTCTTCCCTTTCCTCTCACAACTTCCTCATTGGATTGCCTATTTTAAAAAGGACTTGCCACATACATATATGTAAGGGAACACAGCTGCAGCAGTTTTCCATTCAACCCAGGAGCTAGCCTCATGCCTTAAATAGTGACCAAACTGAGTGCAAATGCTAGACGATAAATCCTGCAAATACAAAGTGTGCAGGAGTAACTGTTAGTCTGTATAACTGTCAAGCAGCAAGATTAATGTTTAATATAAAAATTCCCAGGAAGAGTGGGTGCTCACAGCTTTCTGAAGTGAGAACACAGATGCCATTTCATTAACATCTCAAATTCAACAGGTTTTAAATTTTTGATCTGTCCTTGCAAAACTGTTTCTTCTCTAGGAATCCCAGGCTCAGTAAATGGCACCTCCACCACTCAGATGCTCAAGCCAGAAACAGGATGTTTTCCTGGTCGTGCCCACCACTTAGCTGTCACAGCCAATGCAGGTCTACATGTCCTCACTCCTAACCATAGCACAACTGGAGTCCATTGACTTCTCCCCATCCTTGCTGTCAGTCCCAGAGTCCAGCCTGCCTTATCACCTGGAGGGACCACTGTAACAGTCTTTCTAAACTAGGGACATTATTCCTTCTTCCCCATTTTTTTCTGCAAACTACAGCAAAAAGGATCTTTGAAAAATGAAAATATGACTAAGTTACCCACCTGCTTAAAATGTTTTCATAGAGCCCAATTTTTCTTCAAATGCATAGGAGCCCACTTGGCCTAATTAGTCCAGACTCATCCTTCCCCCTTAACCAGTGATGCTCTAACCACATGAACCCTCTTTCTGTTCTTTGAAAATGCTAAATGCTTACCTTCTTTTATTTTTATTTTTTTTATTGAATCATAGCTGTGTACAATAATTCAATCATGGGGTACAGTGTGCGGGTTTCACATACAGAGATTATTTTTATCAACCTGATTGACATAACATTCATGAGATTTTCTCATTTACTATGTGAAAACATTTTTGATCTGTATTTAGAAGTTTTCTCCTGACCCTTCAAATATGCACCACAAGTGTGCTCTCATCTTTTATCCTCTCTCCCCCCACCCTCTCCCTCCCCTTCCCTCCCAAGAAAAAGTACCCAATATATACACCCCTAATATGAAGCAAATTTATATCTTTCAAGTGAAGGCTACAACCCAATTATTGCACTAGACATTTTAACAATGTTGATTCTTTCAGCCCATGAGCATGGTATGTTCTTCTATTTGTTAATATCTTCTTCTATTTATTTTCTTAGGGGTTTGTAGTTTTCTTTATAGAGGTCCTTCACCTAGATATTCCTAGGTATTTCATTTTCTTTGAAGCTACTGAGAAGGGTATTGCATCCTTGTTTTCCTTCTCATCTTGGCTGTTATTGGCATATACAAAGGCTAGTGATTTGTGGACATTGATTTTATATCCTGAGATGTCATTTTTTGACCAAGTCCAGGAGTCTTGGGGTTGAGTCTTTGGGGTTCTCTAAGTATAAGATCATATCATCGACAAAGAGAGAGAGTTTCACTTCCTCTGCCCCCATTTTGATGCCTTTAATTTCTGTCTCTTGCCTGAGTGTATTGGCTAGAACTTTCAGCACTATGTTAAATAGTAGTGGTGATAGAGGACACCGTTGTCTTGCTCCAGTCCTGAGTGGAAAAGCTTTCGGTTTTACTCCACTCAGTACAATACTAGCTGTGGGTTTGTCATAGATGACTTCGGTCAGTCTAAGAAATGTGCCACCAATGCCTATATTCTTCAGTGTTCTAATGAGGAAAGGATGTTGAATTTTATCAAATGCTTGTTCTGCATTTATTGAGAGGATCATATGGTTTTGTTTTTGCTCCTGTTGATATGGTGAATTACATTTATGGATTTGTTCATGTTAAACCAGCCTTGCAACCCTGGGATAAATCCTACTTGATCATGATGTATGACTTTTTTGTGTGCGTGAAGAATATATTTATTAAATAGGTGCAGGCAAAGGAGGATATATGACTTTTTTTAATGATAAGCTGTAATCTATTGGCTAGGATTTTATTGAGAATTTTTGCATCTATATTGATGAAGGAAACTGGTCTGTAATTTTTTTCAGTTGAGTCTATTTCTGGTTTTGGTATCAGGGTGATGTTTGCTTCATAGAATGTGTTGGGGAAGATTCCTTTCTTCTCAAGTTTTTGGAACAATTTCTGCAGCATGGGTATAAACTCTTCTTTGAAAGTTTGATAGAAATCTGGTGTGAAGCCCTTGCGGACATTTTTTTGTTGGGAGATGTTTTAGTGTTTCATTTATCTCAGAGCTTGAAATTGTTCTATTCAGAAGGTCTATTTCATCTTTGCTAAGTCTAGGGAGAGGGTGTGATTCAAGTATTGATCCATTTCCTCAACATTGTCAAATTTCTGGGCATACAGTTTCTTGTAGTATTCAGAGATAATCTCCTGTGTCTCTGTGGCATCTTTTGTTATTTCCCCTTCATCATTCCTGATTGAGGTTACTAGAGATTTTACTTTTCTGTTTCTAGTAAGACTTTAGGCTGTACTACAAGGCCATAGTGATGAAAACAGCATGGTATTAGCACAAAAATAGAGACATAGACACTTGGAACTGAATAGAAAACCAAAAGATGAAACTAACATCTTACAGCCACCTAATCTTTAATAAACCAAACAAGAACATACACTGGGGGAAAGAGTACCTATTTAATAAATGGTGTTGGGAGAACAGGATATCTACATGTAAAAGACTGAAACTGGGCTCACACCTTTCTCCACTCACAAAAATTGATTCAAGATGGATAAAAGACCTAAGTCTAAGGCATGAAACAACTAAAATCCTTGAAAAAAGTGTGGGGAAAACACTGGAAGGTATTGCCTGGGGAAGGGCTTTATGAGGAAGACTTTTGTGGCAATTGCAACAACAACAAAAATAAACAAATGGGACTTAATTAAACTCAAAAGTTCTATACAGCTAAGGAGACAACAACCAAAGTAAATAGACAACCTACACAATGGGAAAGGATATTTGCATATTTTGAATAGGAAAAAAGCTTGATAACTAGGATCTACAGAGGAGGACTCAAATTAATAAACATAAAAAGAGCCAACAATTCCTTATATCACTGAGCAAAAGAAATGAATAGAACCTTCTCTAAAGAAGACAGACAATGGCTAATAAACATGAAAAAAAGCTCATCATCCCTAACTATTAGAGAAATGCAAATCAAAACCACCCTGAGATATCATCTAACCCCAGTGAGAATGGCCCACATCATAAAGTCTCAAAACTGCAGATGCTGGTGTGGATGTGGAGAGAAAGGAACACTGCTAGTGGGACTGCAAGCTACTACAATCTTTTGTAGGGAAGTATGGAGAACCCTCAAAGAACTCAGGGTAGATGTCCAATTTGAGCCTGAAATCCCATTGGTGGACCACTAGTGAGAAGAAAAAAAATCCTTTTACCAGAGGGACACTTGCACTAGACTGTTTATTGCAGCTCAGTTTATAATCACCAAAATGTGGAAACAGCCTAAATGCCCACCAACCCAGGAATGGATTAACAAGCTGT
>CAUYRH010076540.1:0-19704 GCA_963574655.1 Perodicticus potto | reverse complement strand
AAAGCTTGCAGTCATCTCAAGAGCTAAGTATGGTTTGATTTGCATGATAATGTTAATCCTTTACAGGTAACTGTGCTCACCTAAGCTTGTATAGTCACTTTGAAGGATGCATATATGTCCACTCCATAATCCATATCTTTATTTCTGTTTCAATAGCTGATGCTTTGAAGTTGTAGTGATTGAGCCATCTGTAAGCATTAGTCATTACTAAATAATTATTTTGATGTATATGTTTCGGTTGGGGGTTAAAGGGCCACTTTGGCTGCTGTTATCTGATGAAACCAAAGCCAGTTACAGTCCAGGTTGGGCCCAGAGCAAGTGGAGCAGGAAAAGCCACACACGTTGTTACCAGCCTTCTTCTAAGGAGTGAGGACTACAGGGACCAAGATGCATAAATTACCTCCTACCCAATAGGGAAGACCAGTTCTAGATGCAAATTTAAGATAATGTTAAGATTAAATACCACATTCAAGAGACTTTCTCATTACTTTGTGAGAACAATTTTGATCCGTATTTATGAAAATATCTCTGATTGTATCTGAAGCCCTTACACGGTACCCCATGACTGAATTATTGTACACAGATATGATTCAATAAAAAAAAAAAAAGATTAAATACCACATATGTTATCAGAGGGGTTAAAAAAAGACAATTTGTCAGTGCAGCATGTTAGTTAGATTCTATCAGAAGACAGAAATTCCTGTTCCTTGGACGGAGGGAATTCAACACACGTGGGCCTGAGAGTTGTTAACCTGGTAAGGAAAGAAAAGAGGTTGACACAATTCAAACTTAGAAGCTTTGATTGAGGGGCTTCTAGGGTGGGACCCAGAGCTCTGAGGAAGGGGCACCATCCGCTGGAGCTGAAAAAATGTAAGCCTGATCCAGCCACTGCTGCAGACAGGGACTTCTCCCTGGGGGAGGCCGCTGCCCAGGTAGCCTCCCAGGAGGGGAGTCCACAGGAAACAGCAGACAGGAAGCAGGGGAAGGACTAAAGAAGGTAAGGGCAATAGCACATTTATCAGAATGACAAAAAGGAAATGATTTCAATGACTTTTCAGACTGTGCAAGACTTGCAAATGGATATGGTCATTAGGTATTTATGCGACCGAAGCTTACTTACCACACCAGCGCCACTGTACTGAAAATCTCTGAAAGTAAGTCACCATGTCCACACCTTCTTAAGACAAGAGTGGAACTGAGAAATCAAATGATGTCAACCTCTCTCTGAGGATTTTTGTACAAATGCCAAATTGCCCCCCCAAAGGTTTTAGGAATAGTCTCCAAAACATTTTGAAGATTGGTGTTCCCATTTGTGTTTAGCATTATCCATTTACAGAGTTCCTTTTCTGTTGAATGGATAAAGAAAATGTAGTATAGATCTCCAGTGGAATACTGTCGTGGAGGAACATAGAAGACAGTATTTTAAGTAAACTAACCCAAGCACAGAAAGACAAATACTTGATCTCACTTATACGTGGAGTCTAAAGAGTTGAACTCCTAGAAGGGAGGAGTAGAATGGAAGTTACCAAAGGCTGGGTGTTGGTGGCTCTCTTGGGAGATGTTGTTCAAAGGATATAAAATTTCAGTTACACAGTTCAAGAGATTCTTTGCACATCATGGTGACTATAGTTAATAACCAATGTATTCTTGAAAAGCACCAACAGAGTAAATTTTTAGTGTTCTCACCACCAAAAACAGTATGTTTAAGATAACACAGATGCTAATTAGCTCCAGTTAGCCATTCTACAATTCTACATATTTCAAAACATTATGTTATACACCACAAATATACATAATTTTTATTTATCAATTAAAAGTAGAAAAGAAAAAAAGAAAGTTCCTTTTCTATTGAGGTATCAAAGTAATTTATTTGTGTAATAACTTCACACATTTTCTTCAATAATTATTCTTCGCAATAGTTTAACCACAGACAAAGTTTTTTAATTCCTTATTATTTGTAATAATGCACACAGTAGAAAAATTTTTTTAATTCAAAACAAAGCACATATGTCCTATAAATAGTTTGTTTAAAGGAGCAGCAATTTTTGAACTAAAGATACTTGATTTAAAGTTATAGTTAGGAGCTGTTCAGGACCTAACAAAATTCCACCACACAATGAAATCGTAACAGGTCAGATACTTAATATTTGGCTATTCTTTAATACACCAAAAAAAAAAAAAAAAAAAAAGATTTCTATACTAGAAAAAGGCCATCTTTGAAACCACTTCTGAGATCTAGAAGTGGAGGGATTGTAGAACTCCATTAATCTCTCAAAATTTGGGCAAAATTGATAAGATAATTTCTGTGCTTTTCAAGATTTGTTCTTCTTTAAATTTCTTAGCATTAATAATTTATGCTGTAAAATATTAAACATATAACCTTATGAATTCAGTTTTGAATATTTACTGCTTAAAAATTCAATAAAAATTAAACTAAAATGTGTAAAAATATAATTAAGTAAAAAATATTTACATCAAATATAACAGATAAAATACTGCTAATTACACAAGTTTAAATATGCACACTGAAATGTTTAAACACATGAACCCATCTTTAGACAAAGTGGTGGGTGGAGGATATAAAATCAGCAAATGACAACAAAAAAATTTCATAAATTTTAGTTTTTAATTTTGTAAACTTTGTTATTTTTGATTACAAAAAAATTCATTCTTGATAGTACTTAAATGCTGGCAACATGCAGAGACAGTAATAGATACTTACGTTTCTGATGGAAGTTTAGTTTGGGCATCATAGTTTTGAAGACATAATAATAAAAATAAAAATTCTCCATTATAACATTTTCTAGACATCCAGATTGTCTGCCTCCATAATTCGATACTTAGAAATTCTTTTTTAATAAAAAGAAGCACTTACTTCAACATTTAATAAACAGGAAAAAAGAACCGGAAAACCTTATACATTTTGTAATTAAGTCTAATGACCTGATGAACCAGAGGCATTTCTAAAGATAGACTTCCTTGAATTACTTACTCATTGTAGGTGCTATGGTAAGTGCATCACAATGTTTTGTCTACTTTAATGGTATATAGCTTTGAAATTTATTTTTATATCCACAAGAACAGAAAAAGAATATAAAAATAATATGTATGTTAAAACAGTAGTGGGGTGCATTGTCTTTTGTGCTCAAATATCCGTAATAATTGAGTTATATAGTGTTTTGTTAATGAAACCCCAGTGTGTAAAATGAACCAACACATTTACCCTGTTGAGGTCTGGGTTACGCAGGTGCCACCCGCCTTCTGCAACAAAGATGAAATCCTATTAGAATGCTGAGAAATTACAATCCAGTTGGTGGCTTTTCAGTGGAAGAAGGACTGTTTCCCTTTGAACCTGCCCTATTCTTGGGCCAAGGGATTTAATTAGTGCTTGCTCTTCCTAAATTGCTTGTGCATAAATCCACAAAGTTTATAAAGCAAGCCAGGAAATTGATTCAAACACAGATTATTTTGGAAAGCGCCAGTAAAATTTCCTGTCCAAGTCACGAGGTTTAACGTGTACAGAAGTGGTGCCATGGAGTCTGAGAAAGGATGGCTTGCTTTATTAGTAAGATCAAGGATACCATCCTACCTTTATTTAAAGTGCTACCCTATGTTGTGGATAATATGATAAGACTAGAACTAACAGTCTAGCTTTGTTGTTAGGCCACTAATCGGAAATAGGGTAAGCCCTAAGAAACCTTTCTCCAGAACAGTTTGGAAAATTAATTTGCTGACTTACAAGCATGCATATGCCTTTATTTTTTGCTTTTCCTAAAGAATTAAATTTTATTTTTAGGAATGCCTTTTGGTGGATTTTCTTGCTGTGGGTCTCATGTTTATTGGTCACTATTGATTCTTCAAAGATGAGGGTAAGAAGGTTAATTAGCACTCACTGCAGCAAGGCTCTGAGCTTGCAATATTGGCTCAGACATCGGTAGCAGCAGCAGTGGGTAGATCGGGTGAATTGTCAGTAGTCATTCTCTTAAATGTTTTATATTCTTAATGCTAAAATGACCTTTCTGGAATTGGATCACAGCTTGACAGAGTATGAAAATCTATACTGTTAAAAACCATTCCTCTGTTGTCCAAGGAACATGTGTTTCAAAGAACAAAAAGAATGTAATATCCTAAGTTAGATGATCAGAACTGCCTTTTTTGTGAACTGTGTCCCACTCCAAGTAGTACATCTCTCTGAGCCGTCACCTGCCAATGGGAGTGGTTAAGGATGACTTCGAAACATATTTTCCAAGCATAAGTTCAATTTTATGTGTAAATGTGTTTGTGTGTACAGCAAGGCATTATCCTGTGCTTCTTTGTAATATAACATTTCAAATTATTTGAAGTTAAGAAATTTCATCAACCTGTCAGATAGATTTTTTTTCCAGTTCTTTGTTTTGATATCACGACAGCGGGGTGTGCTCAGGGTCCTGATTCTTTCTGGGTCTTTACCGTCTCTCCCTCCAGCCACACACGGTGGAGAGCAGGGCATCTTCAGCCAGTGTGTATTTTTCAGGGTGGGACCAGGCCTAAGGAACAGCAGCATGGGAGGACTGTGTGCTTGATGGTCCTTATGCTTCTTGATGAAAGGAAGAGGCGGTGCCACTTAAACGACAAAATCACACAACTCGCCCTTTCACAAGTGCTCTGGCCATCCAGTGATCAGGCTTAACCAGGCAGTAACTGGGAAGCAAATTAGTCAAAGACCAGAGAGAAGGATGTGGCAGAGCAGAGGTGGCCTCCATAGCGGCCACTATGATGACACAGCTCCTGCCAGAAAAGACCTGTGCTCAATGGACCTGCTACTTTCCCAGCTAATTCATGAAGACATTTCTTTCCTGTTCAATTTATACAAAATCATTTTCTATTTTAGGAAATATATTTAAGTAATTTTTACTGAGCTATAATTTACATACCATACAATATAATTGTTTGGCCTACTCACCAAATTGCTCAACCTTCACGACTATATAATTCCACAACATTTTGATTACATCACCCCCCACACCCCAGAAAAAAAATCCCATATTCATTAGCAGTCACTCCCTATCCTGGTTCATTTTGTTTTGTTCTATTATTATTATTATTATTTTGATCTTTAAACTGGATTTTGATATGTCTTTTGTGGCCCAGTACAGGAAATGTATTTTTTTAATTGTTTGGAATTCATTTAGGGTACAAAGAATTAGATTACACTGATTGCATTTGTTAGGTAAGTTTTATCCTTTTTTATTTTTTTTTCTTTCTGTTCCTCAGACTTCATTAGGTCAATTGGCCAATCTTGGGGTACACTGATTCGTTTTCTTTGCTGGCTCACATTTGCCTCTGAGCCCCTCAAGTGAATTGTTTTTTTATTTATTGTACTTTTAAAATCTAGAAATTCCATTTGGTTCTTTTTTATAATCTTTACCTTTTTACAGATCATCTCTATTTAGCAAGACAATGTTGTCATACTTTCCATCAGTTGATTTGATGTTATTTCCTTTAGCTCTTTAAACATATCTACAGTAAATGGCAAAGTCTTGGTTTAGTAAGTCCAACATCTGGACCTCCTCAGGGTGAGTTTTTATTGACTGTTTCTTTATATGTGCTATACTTTCTTGTAGTAGTTTGGTCAAGTCACTGAACAAAATAACACTAAGAACAACAACAACAGACTTGGGGATGGGAGGTGTCTCATTTCAAGAGTTGCCACAATATATTACTTAAAACTTCTAGTTTTTAACTTGCCCAAACTACTTTTATAAAGTTTGTTATCTTTATTTTGTCATGTGTGATCACTGAAGTCTCTGCTCAGTTAGTTTATCTGTAATCTCATGATTAGACAAAAATCTCCTTAAATAATTTGAATCATTAAATCTACCAAATAACCTTTGTCAAAAGGCTCTGTGTGCATGCTGTATCCCCAAAAAGCATTTCGCAACAATACTTTCACTTAAACTTTTAGCTTGCCTAAGGCCTCAAGGTCAGCCAGAGGTAAGAGATTAGGGGCTTCTGTTCTTTCCTTAGGATGCACAGTCTTGCATATGCAAGTGGCTTTCTCAGCTCCCAGGAACACATTCAGGCTTTGTGTAGCCCCCCGTGTACCTCCCACTCACCAGGTTTTTGAACCACCTGTTAATAGCATCTCAGACAAACCCAAAATTAAACAATGACATTGATTGCTTTTGATAGAGGTCCCAGGGAAAAGGCTGCTCACAGGGATTGAACATCAAGTTAGGTCAAGTAAAGATAAGCCCTGGGGCTAGAGATTTCCAGAGAACAGTGGGACACATCAAATACAGACAATTCTTGATTTGATTCTGTTCCCTCCACTGGGTACGAGGTGCTTATTTTTTACAGCCACTATGAGTAAGAGGCTGTCAGCTTTAAATCCCCTCATGGAGCCTATTCCTAAACACAGGAATAGGGTGAATTAAATGCCTCAGAGCTCTCTATTACTGCTGAGATTCAGGCAATTTTCTTGAATATACGCTCCTTGGGTTGTTGCAAGCTTTGATCAATTTTCAGAGTTCTGAAAAATTTGATTTTGACAATTTTTTGGCCACTGTTCTAGTTGCTTTCAAAGAGGATTGAGTTTTTGTAGGTCCTTATTCTGCTATTCTGGGAGTACTCAGAAAATTGTTTTCCAATGCCTACAAACAGGAATTCTGTGCGAGACATCATAGATTGATATAAACATACAACTGACTGATTTCTCCCCAGAGAGCTACTTCCATAGAGTCATAATCCCCTTCCTCCTGAACTATAGCAAGAACTTTAAACAAATTTAAGCCTACATAAATGAGTCAAATGTTATCTTCTTAGAAAATTTTATTATTGCTTTTATGAATGAGAATTCATGCAATTTACTATATATGTGGTATTCTTGCATATAGCAAAATATAGCCTGGTATTAGATACACTCCTCCTTCCTAAAGACCTGGAAATAACCCTTAAATATTGTTCTAACTTGTATAACACTGGTCACAAATTACGTTAGGTAAACTATATGAGTTTGTTATATTTGCAATGGGGTTTAATGTTATCTCATATAATCCGTCATGATATAAATAGTTGAGCATAGTATCTGCATGTTCCTCCCCTAGATTTTACGTTGCCCTTCACTGTTTTCCATGCTATATTCTAGGAGTTTACTAGTTTCTGACAAATCATAATCAGTAAATAAAAATTAATGAAGCTACAACATGTGAGAGGTTGAGTAGACAGAAAATGGGGCTAAAGCAGAAAAAAATTCTCTATCACATATTAAGGAATTACCTTTTATTTTTACACAATAGTGACATTATTTCTTGCTTTATTTCTCACGTTAAATATTTATAAACATGATAAGGACAGAGGTTTTTGTTGTATTTTAGGATAATAAAGGGAGGCAGAGGGAAAAGGCCAGTCCGGTGAAAACCCTTTTAAGTTAAATTGGCAAAGGGCCTAGGCCCAGAGAAAAAGAATGAGGAAAACTAGAACACAGAATTTAGGAAGGGTGTTCACAATAATGTGAGAAGACACAGAAGACTCGTGGGACTGTACTGAATGAAGTCCATTAGATTGAGCAATGAAGTTACTGGGATCTTGCTTGAATATCCGCATGATGGTAGAGGCAGAATCCTGAGATGAGATGATTCTCATGTGTACATGAAACCAGAAGCTTTCTGGGTCCTGCCTTAGTAAGAAACAGGACAGATGATAGTGGACTGGATGAAGTTTGTGGATTCTTCCTTTCTATGATATTATCTTACAATATTTTATGATAAAATTCTCAGTTAAACTTTTTCTGCTTATTTGTGAAATTACAACTCCCCTTCCTCCTCTTCTCCTTCCTTTGGCTACCGATCTCTTTAAGAATTTTGTGAAAACTATGGAACCCTTTACAACTGCGCATTCACGTCCCCCGCATAGTTCATACATAACCAAAACCCAAACCCACTGTGATAGCGTGTGGAGGTGGGTCCTTTGGGAAGTGAGTACATGGTGCCGCCCTCAGGAAAGGGATTGGTGTACTCACAAAAGAGGCTCCAGAGAATTTCCTCCTTTCTTCTGCCTCGTGAGGACACAGTGAGAAGAGACCATCTATGGGCCAAGAATCTTCACCAGACACTCAATCTGTTGGCAACTTGATCTTGGGTTCCCCGCCTCCAGAACTGTTAGAAGTGAATTTGTATTGTTTATAAACCACCCAGCCAGTGGGATTCTGTTGTGGAAGCATGCATGGACTCAGAGATAACCTTGCTGCCCCTACATGCAGGTTATTAGACATCCATAGACTTCAAGTTAAAAATTGGTACATTAAAACATTCGAAAAATATGGTAATCCGTTCACAACCTCACATGTTATCATTCAAATCTTCTTGAATTTTCTCTCTTTAGCAGTGGGATGGTATGATATAAGAAAATAGTTTTCTAAGTTCACTTGGATGAAAGTCATAACTTAGAATTTTATTGATCTTCCACACTGTTATCTTCTTAACTTTTCAATCGATTTTTGTTGTCTATTTTGTTTGTGCAATCGCTTTAATCTTTGAGCTATTAATTGCAATATTTCTTTCTCTATTTGATTGCTCTACCTCTGGTCCTTACCATATTTCTAAGTTTTCATTAAAATATCAGTAACTTTCCCATAAATATCTGCCTGTAGTAGTTTGTTTCAACTTTAAAATTTTTCCTGACAACTCAGTTAAAAGTTTATTACATAGTTTATTTTAAAAGAATTTTCTGTTGTCCCTCTTTTTCCCTCGAAGACCTCCACATTAACTATCATTTAATTAGGTGCAGTTAGCAATCATACACACACACACACACACACACACACACACACGCCATTGCCTATTGTTTTAATCCAATGTAAATGACCTTTTTCTTTATCATGGACGTATCACAGATTAGAAGATGTTCATACAGAGTCAATCAGATTTAAAGTGAGTCTGTGAAGACATCCCGTATACTGTCAAGGATTCATTTGTAAAGAAATGTCTATAATAAGCAACATTATAAAAAGTTTCATTATTTTTTTCTTTTGAGACAAAGTCTCATTTTGTCACCCTCGGTAGTTCCAGCATGTAGCTCACAGCAACCACAAACTCTTACCTCAGCCTCCCAAGTAGCTGGGACTACATGCATCTACCACAAAGTCCAGCTATTTTTTTAGAGACAGGGTCTGGCTCTTGCTCAGGCTAGTCTCAAACTCCTGAACTCAAGCAATCCACTTGCCTCAGCCTCCCAGACTGCTAGGATTACAGGCATGAGCCACCGTGCAGGGCAAAAAAGTTTAATTCCTAAAAGAGTAATGAACCAAATGCAAATTGAAGCACAATTAAGACAACTCGTTTAGCCACTAAATGAAGGAAGATAGCATTGAAATTGTAGTAAAATTGGTAACTGCATGAACTGTTGGAAGCATTATAACAGCACAAATTTCCTGAACCCCGTTAAGAAGTTCCACTTTGTCAGAAGGAGCCCAGTGGCTGCTGCTCAGTGGCAGAAAAGCCACTGGTGCTCTGATTGCCTCGTTCCCCTAGCAGTTGCCAGGGAGTTTCCTGCCAGAATGGCTGGAATCTCCGTTTCTCTGCATTTGATGGTTGGAAGATGCTCTTCAAAAAAAAAAGAGTTTCCATTGTGATAAATCCTTACTTCTGTGTTAACTCGACAGACCAGCTATTGTGTTACATGTTACTACTTTTTAATAAAGTAAGATCCTCTGTAATTAACCTGTCCTAGGGAAACAGTAATGAGTCTAAAGATTATTCACTATAACGTTATTTACATTAGCAGAAAATATGGTTTAATTATATTGGGTCTAGGAAATTTAGCAAATTAAATAGAGTAATAGAATATTATGCAAACATGACAAGATTATGAAGCCTTATTAAATATTTACTATAGAAAATTAATTGACTATAAATGTTATTATTAATATTAAGCTAAGTTTTACACTCTTAAAATTTTAATGGAAAAAATATACCAAAATCTTTTACATTATACTGGTATTGAAAATATATTTCACAGATTTACGACAGTTTTCTCTTTAACTGCTTTCTTCTTTAACTGCTACTCCCTCTGTTGTAGAATTTTCCTTAACTTATACATTTCACTGCAACAGGAGAAATCTGGTAACTGGTTTATAGTATAATATTGAATCAAAAAAAAAAAAGAATATTGAATCAGTTCGATGGGTTGTATAGGGGCTAAGGGAAAATCTTCTTTCCTTCTGAATTTTTGCTAAAAAATCGACTCACAAAAGGCAGATTAATTGGAAAAAAGGAATACAAATGTATTAATGTGTACATGGGGAGAACCACAGTGTAATTACCCCAACCCCGCTATCAGGCGCAAAAGCTTAAATGCAACCTTGAGTTGACAGAAAGAATGTGGACTCAGAGCATGGCCCAAAACAGGTTATTGTGGTAAGTCAGGTTACAGTGAGGAGACAGGTCATGGGAGGGAGAGAAAAGTTGGCCTGGCTGGCAAAAGTGGTCTTGCTAAATAGATGGTCTCTCAGAAGTAGCACCTATGGGGCAAAGCTCCTCACCCGTGAAGGGTTCACTGACGATCACTGACATGAGGCGGATTGATTAATAGGAGAAAAGACATACCAATTTATTTAAGTTGTATACACAGGAGTCTTCAGAATGAAGACCCAAAGATACCAAATCAATCATCCATTTTTATGTTTACATTCAGTACAATATGGACAGCCACGCAGACGTGTAATTGAACAAAAAGAGAATGATCTAATGCCAGTGGACGGTGTAGGGAAACCCAGCAAGGCCTGTCTGGTTAGAATCTTTCTGGCTTCACTGGGCACCTAGTCCTTCCTTCTTGGCATGGGGCAGGACACCCTCTGGATGGGAGTCTCATGACTTATAGTCAAACAAGCTCAGATAACTTCTTAATGACCAGTTTTTATAGAGAATAATCTTAGGTTTTGAAGGGTGTAAATGATAGTGCCCAGAGAGGAGGCTGCAGAGGAGCTGTTCAGGCCAGAGTTATTAAAAGGACAGGGTAACTCACCCGGGCAGGGCAAAGATGGTGTCTACGGTGGGGGCAGTCAGATACCACTTGTATATGCAGCCATGGGCGTGGGCGAATTCTACAGCTTGCCTGTAAGTTAGGGTCCTTTGGCCTGGGAACTTCTGAGGGGTTTTCTGAGCCAGATCCTTTCTGTCTTTGTCTTAGGAGAAAGGGAGAAGGAAGAGGGAAAGGGTTTGTATGTGGCTGTGTTAGGTTTTAGGGCTGGCTTTCAGGAAAAGGGGTCCTGGCTCTCATGACCTGCCTAGGGGAAGAGGCTAGCTAGTTCCTGTAGCCAGCCTCAGGGGAGAATGGGACAGCAGGAAGACAGGAGAAGGTCAGAGAAAAACTTTCACTTCTGAGGCCTTCATCCTGGGATAATAGCCCCCAAACACCACTTGAAGAGAGTATGTTGTAAATGCTTCTTTCAAATCTTTAAGGGTGTCAAGCTCAGTGGACCTTTTCTAGACCAGAAAGAGGTTAGGGTTCCCTACAGATGCAAATCTCCCCCTAAAAGACAGCTTTGCAGGGCTGCTGCTCTTTACTGGCTCTCATGAGCCACCTCGAAATATGTCAAAGAAATACATGTTGGGGTATAATATTTTAATTTCCTTCAGTTGTCAGTCATTGATAGGTACATAGAACATTGCAGGCTGCCCCCTGACAAGATGCCCCCTTTCCTAAAAATGTCAGTTTTCACTTTGTGTTCTACTCTCTTTTCTGTCTCCCCTGTAGGGATATCCAGCCCCTTTTCCTACTGTCCTGGAGACGGAGGCTTCAGTAGACCGTCTCCGGTAACACAAGCTTATTTCCAGCTCTAGACAGAGCTCTTACGTTACATACTATGCCAGGCAAAATAATGGCTGAGTTATATTCAGAGTCATGCTCTGGGAAATATATTTCCTAGGCTGATTTGTCTTCATCCTTCCACGACAACCTCTCCTCTCTTTGTACCTTCATAGCATTTCCAACTAAATTCATTTTGCTATTTCCCAATGTGTGATATGGTAAAATAGATATTCGGTCTCAGTGCCACATTCCCCCACAAGCAGCTCCTTGGAATCTCTGCAGTGATAAGAGCATCCTTTGTGTTCTAGTGAGAGGAGGGTGGCTGGGGGCTGGTCACTGGGAAAACAAGGGAATGATTAGAGAGCTATGACTTTCAGCCGCATCCTCTGACTTCCCGCAGGGGAAAACGGTGAAAAGTGGAGTTAATTACTAATGGCCAGTGATTAATCAACAACTCCTGTGTAATGGACTTTCCATAAAATCCCAAAATGACTGGGTCCAATGAGCTTCCTGAGTGCGTGGAGGTGCTGGAGGGTGGTGCCCCTGGGAAAAGCACAGAGGCTCTGCACCACCACCACCCAGGCCTCCCCAATGCCTCTCTTCTCTCTGGCTGTTCATTTGTATCCTGCATAATATTCTTTGTAATTCAACGGTACCACGTAAGGAAAACATTTTGAGTTCTATGAGCCACTCTAGCAAATTAATTGAAACTATGAAGGGGGGGGTTGGAAATCCCGATTTGTAGCCTGTGGCTCAAAATTCTAGAGGCCTTGGGATCAGCCAACTTGTGTCAGAGGACTATGCTAAGTGAGCTCAGGGGTGTAGAAACAACATCCATTGTGTTTTTCTGCATCTTTCAGACAATGGAAGAGCAATCGCAATTGGTTTCTGATCTCCTGCTAACAGCCAAACCTGAGGCAATGCAGCAAAATCTTAACCCTGTTTGACTGAGCTCCCCCAGCTCTAGGGTATCCTTGGGCCACTGGGCATTTTTTTTCTTTCTCAGAAACACTCAGTTTAGGTATGGTGCCCTTTATCTCGTCCTCTCTGAGTCCCTGTATTTGTTGACCTATGTATCAGCTGAGTCCAGACAAGAAACCCGGGAGCAGCACAGGTAATTAGCAGAGGGGCAATTAGCATGGGGAATGGGTTACACAGAAGCCGCAGACTGACAGAGTAGAAAAGGGGACCCCAAGGCAACCCAGAGCCCTCCCCTAAGGAGGCACAGAACTGCAGGATCCACCCTGGGAAGGGGAAGAGCTGGGAAATTGATAAGATGAGGGGAAAGCTAGAAGCTTGGAGAAAATAAGGTAATTGTTCCCCGGGATAGAGGCAGAGTGCTTGAGTTAAGGGAGGGGCAGGGGAATGGAGAGGAGAGAGTGGCTGCAAGGGTCTGTAAGAGGCAGAGTCAGCAAGCCCTGGAGGCTGGTGAGATTAGGGCAAAGTAAATCCTTTGGAAATCCTGGAAACCTGGGCTATTCTTACTCCCTTTTCTGGAGTAAGAATAGCCCAGGTTTCCAGGAAGGCCATTCTGGTGCCTGCTGAGTCCATTAACAGAAGAAGCTGACCAGGCTGGAAGGACAGGCTGTGCCTCTCCCCTGTGTGGTTAAGTACCCACACTGCAATCTCCCCAGTGTTCTCATAGGAACTTCATTCAGAGGGTCAGATGCATAAAGGGAAGGTCAAGGAGGCCCAGTTGGCTGACCCTGAAACTGGCCCTAATTTTACCACCAGGAAACCTCAGCAGAGGGCTGGAGAACTAGATTGTCAGTTACTCTGCCCATGCACAAGTGCATAGAATAAGGCCTGGCTGAGAGCACAGGGCCCCTGAAGAAATGACTCCATCAATGTGGGTGCAAATGTGCTGACCTCACTGCTATTTTTCCCCAGGGCATGCCTTTTTTGGAGCACTGCTCACACGGAAGTGGCTCTCCACTCCCGCCAGTGTGGCCTCACAGACACCTGTGGGTCAGAGGCTGCCATGTTCTGTGCTGGGCTGCACTGCGCTGCTGTGGCCCCGGTTACACCCAGCAACTCTGGGTCAGGACTGGTTCTGGCCCAGGCGCCTTCATGGATCAGCAGCGCCATGCTCCAATCTCCCTCCCTAGCGTCCACTCTGGCCCCTCCTCCTAGACCAGGGCAGCTACGTTTGATTGTGGGGGACAGTGTCATGATCACAAAGCCACTCTCTCTGCAGCCTTATTAGCTCTGTGGACTGGGGAAGGTTTCTGTCTCTCTGCACCTTACTTTCCTCCCTGCAATATGGAGGGGGTAAGAGTGACTCCTCCTGACACGTATTTTTGATTAGGATTAAATGAGTCAACATCTATAAAGCAGCAAGACCCCTGCACACAACGAGTGCCATGCAAGTATTTGTGGAAGGAAGCAAGGGAGGACAAAGGGAGAGAGAAGAGGAGAAAGAGAAAGAAGAAAAAGAAAGAGAGGACAAAGAGAAGAAGCAAGGATGATTTTAAATGTTTTAATGGGCTACTAAACTATAAAAGGGTCAAGCATTTAATTTAGTATTAAAAATATCTTATACTCTTAAAAAAATCTAATGATACAGACTTAGCAGTTCAATAAAAAATATGTAACTAGGTAAAAAAATCTAAATGTGGGCGGCACCTGTGGCTCAAGGAGTAGGGAACCGGGCCCATATACAGGGGGTGGTGGGTTCAAACCCAGCCCCGGCCAAAACTGCAAAAAAAAAAAAATCTAAATGTTTAAACAACCCAGGTGCCCATCAACACATGAATGGATTTTTTAAAACGTTGTATATGTATACCATGGAGTACTACTCAGCCATAAACAAAGTGTTGAACTAATACCTTTTAAAACAGCCTGGACGAAAATGGAGACCATTCATTTAAGTGAAAGTATCACAGAAATGGGAAAACAAACGCCATATGTACTCAACTAAATTAGAACTAGCTGATTAATGCTTATGTGCAAAAATGGAAGCAAAACCTGAGGGAAATCAAGTAGGTATGAGGGGAGAACAAGGGGTTAGGTACATTCACACCTAAAGGGTACCTTACACATATTCTGAATGATGGGCAGACTTAAAATGTGCAAAAGCAAATTATGTACCCAAAATGTGTATACCTCTGTGATATTCTAAATTTTTTTAAAAAGAGTGATACATGGGGAGGCGCCTGTGGCTCAAAGGAGCAGGCTGCTAGCCCCATGTGCCAGAGGTGGTGGGTTCAAACCCAGCTCCAGTAAAAAACAGCAAAAAAAAAAAAAGAAAAAAGAAAGAAAGAAAAGAAAAGAAAAAAAAAAGTGATACATGATGGTTAAAATAAATAGTTGACTGGGGTAGGAGGAGAGAGAGTGAAATGATCATAGATGTTTCGGGCCAATTCAACCAAAAACAAGAGTAGGACTTTTCGTTTCAGATGCAGTGGAATGTACGATAATACATATGACTTATGTTAAAGCTACTAACTTTCATTTTTTTAATTAAAGTTCCACATCGAAGTTATAATGGCCTGACTTGTCAGGTTGAATAGCACAGAACTGAAATACAGAAAGCAAAAGAAGGTGAAAGGACCAAATCAATTCTCAAAGGAAGACTTAAAAGTTCTCTATGAAATATAAAATACAGGGAAAAATAAGTGCAGGATGTACAAATTGTATAACTGGCCGTGCTGAGGTAATGGCAGAAATGTGTAGTTACGCATCCCCAATAGTCAGAATGACAGGTCTCGATATTAACTGAGGTTAATAACTACAGAAGAGAAAACTGGGGCTTGGATAACCTGCCTCAAAAGTCATACTGCTAAGTGACAGGCAGAGGTGGAACTCAAATCGAGAAATAAACTACATGGACTTGACTTTCTAAAGTAACTTTCTTAAACTTTCAAACTTCGGAGAGAAGAGTAGAAAACAAAAGTGGAAAATTCCCTAGCTCTTTCTCCCAAGATGTTTATCACCACCTTCTTTTCATCTATGTAGTTGGTACAAATTAAATACTTTGCCTCCCTGGAGTTTGAGATCACACAAAGTATTTTTTAACATTATTATTACCCTTTTTATCAGAAAGGAAAACTCTCCTGAGGATGATATATGATAAAAGCCTCCAAGGAAGACACAAACTCCTCCTTTTAATCTAATTTGAAATGTGTTTTGAGCTGAGGCTGGTGCCTCCCATGCATACGTTCTGTCCCCTTGACCTGATTCTTCATAGTTCAATGAGAAAATGAACAAGAGACCCTGAAGTGAGCCAAAAATAATACTCTGTTCTCTTAACCTGTGTTCATGTCTTACTTAATGATTTTTTTTCTCTTGCTTAGTTATAAAAGAAAAGAAAAAGTACTGAGAATTCACCCTGTCCAGGGCTATCTGTAGGAACTTTTGTCTGATTGTTTGAGGAGAGGCCAAAGCCACCAGCTCCCTGTCTGTGGGAATGGGACCTCATAGGTGCGTTGACTTTGGCCAAGACCTCGGGCTCAGGCTCCCTGAGATGCTCTTTGCTTTTTTTTTTTTTTTTTTTTGATAGGCGGCTGATCTTGAACTCCTATACTCAAGGAATCCTCCTACGCTGGTCTCCTCTCAGTGTTGGAATTGCAGGCATGACCTACTGCACCTGACCCAAGATGACCTTCTCACCTGCAGCCCAGCTCTGGCTATGAACCACTTGAGCCTGCAGTCTGGGCTCCTTCAGCAGAGGAGGCTGAGCTCACTACTATACCCACCAGCCCTGAGTGGAGATCTCCACCAGGGCTTTAGGGAGGAGGATGGATAGGGTGAGAGTAGGGCCTGCAGGGAGCCTTCTCAGGGAAGTTGAGCTTATCTTGGGGGACCAGCTCAGCAGGTGTGAAGAGGGACCCAAGCCTCATAGGAGGCAGTGTGATTTACTGAAATGTAACTCCACTGCCCTCCTTTTCTCCCAAGCTGCCCCCTCCAAGGCCACCATTATGCAGGAGAGGAACAAATACTTCCCCATTTCCCTGAGATCCATCTGTCCTGACTGTGCCTTTCTGGATCACTTTGGCATACCCTAGAGATTCTCCAATGGGTTATGTTTGCTTTGTTTGGGGTGTATTTTCATGTTCCAGTGTTATTATTCCATTTAAATTCTGCTAATTAGAACTATATCAAACTTGAGGTTCACTCTATAAGAAAAATAAAAAACCAATCTATGTATTTACACCTCTCCATATTCACAAATTATTCAAATAATCTGATCTAGGATTAAGTGTTTGATAACCTCCCTGCCAAGTAAATGTGGAAATTAAGAGTATAATAGGATGGAATAGTAGCAGTGGGAGCAAGGTCAGAAACTACTCCTGCTTTACCTTCTTACCTATGTGTGCTGCAGAGTCTGGTGCTTCCTGGGAATCACAAACTACTCAGTAAAGGGAAAACAGAAAAAAATGAGACATCAAAATCAAAACTCATTTATGGTTAGAAGATTTTTAAAATTTTTCTTTTTATCCTTATTAGTCATTCACTTATGTGGTTTCTGTTTTGAAAATATAATTAAAGTATCCTCAACAATAGAACAGCCTATAAAACAGGCAGTATATATGATTCTAATGAGAAATTTCAGAAAATGATGCTGCTTCTGTATAAGAGAAATCATTATAAAATAAGCATTTTTAAAAAAATAATTGGTGTGTCTTTGGGGTTTTTTGGTACATGCCTATTCTGTTCGTATTTATTCTCCATGACTGAAGAAAGATTGAAAAAGTTTTCATGTATTATGTTGAATCTTATAAAATTGCCACTTTTTGGTCAAAATAATTGAATAGCATCAATTTCATATTTTTTTAACCCATGACTCCCTGGCTCTTTCTAAGACTTAAAGACTTAGAAGACTTTTTAAGTTCTTTAATTCTTCTCCATGATGGGTCTTTACCATTCTTTTCAGGTTCAAGGACTCTCTCTGTGAAATCTCTGTCAATTCTTTACTATTAACAGATTCATTAAATGGATTATGGATACTGTGTTAATGATTTTCCTGTTACACACAAGTTCAGGCCAAATAAGGAGGAAAATTGGGAGAATATGAAGAGTTTAAAATGTTTATTAACAATTTATACTGCCATTTTATTCGGAACTTATAGTAATCTTTTATATCTAAACCTCCCCCCTTTTTACAACTGAGAAAACAAATTTCCAAGCAAGCTAAGTAACTTGTTCCAGATAACACAACTATAAATTATAGTGTCTAGATTTGACCCAGGTTTATGTGAAGCCGCATTCTATACATGGCCTTTCCCCTGACAATGACTCCGTGAAGCCAGATGTGGCTGAAATGTCAACCTGAATGAGGTTTTGCTGACTAAATCCCCCAGTTCTCCTGTGCATGGGAGCATTAGCTTCAACTCCTACCAACAATTAATGTTTCCATATAAGCCCTTCTAATTTGAGCCCAGTGGACACAATTTAGAAAAATTTCCACAACTATCCATCATTTATTTATTGACTCCATGGCAGCACTTATAGGAGTCATCTACTCTTTAATTTCTAAAAGCAATTAATTTTGTATTCCCATCATGATGTAAGTATGAGGTTTCAGGTTATGTACCTTAAAATCAGGATGTTACCATGGATATTTTGGGTTTCAGTAGACATAAAAGGTTATATCTAGGTATTACAAAGCAAGTCTTGGGTGATGTGGCCCTATTGTTGATTGTGATAAAACAGATATTCTTGTTCGAATCCTGCAGCTAAATTCTTGTGTCATTTTTACTAAATGGAACAACCTTCTCATTTTAAACTCTTTCCTCCAAATTTTCCATTTTTATCCTCCAGGACTGTATGCGCTTTCATCTCCCTTTTGCTCGTTTTCTTTGTGGTAGGCAGAATAATGTATCTCCCCAAAGATGCCCACACCCTACTTCCCAGAATATATGAGTGTGCTACAGTGCATAGTTATCAGGGCTTTCCAGATATGATTCAGCTTATGGATCTTAAAATCAAGAAATTAGCCTGGATTTTCTGAGTATACCTGACTTAATCTACAAACAAAGAACTGTCCTTACAAACAGAGAACTGTCTCCAGCTCTTTGGGAAGAGAAGAGATAGGAGAATGAAGGCAGAAGGGTGAGAAATTTGAAATGGGAGGATTTAACAACCATTAAAACTTTAAACCTGGAAAAAGACTTTAACTTAAAGTTAAACTTTAAACCTGGAAAAAGAGGGCCATATACCAAGGAATACATGCGGCACTTAGATGTTGAAACCACCTCTAGCTGATAGTCTCCAAAGAAATAGGGAGTCAGTCCTACAACCACAAGGAACTGACTTCTGTCAACCTGCATGAGTTGGAGGTGGACTCATCCCCATAGTTCCGAGAAAGGAGTAGCTCCCTATTTACACCTTTCTTTAAGCCTGTGAGACTCTAAGCAAACAGGAGACCCAGGTGAGCCCTGATGTGCCCCAGATTTCTGACTTACAGGCCTGTGAGATAAAAAATGGGTTCCATTCACCAGAATACCAGGAAACTAGAACTAATAATTGGCTACATGAAGGGACTGCCAACCTAGGAGAGCAGAACATGCACTTAAGAAAAACAGAGCTGGCCCCTGTCCAGAATGCAAGGGTGACCACTGGGGGGTGGCCTGTCCCCAGAGGAGAAGGCCTCCTGGGACAGTGACCCCATTGGAGCCCAAACTCGACTGAGAGTGCCCAGGGCAAATTCTCATGGCTCCAGCTGTGTCATCACCCCTCAAGAGCCCCAGGTTTGCCTTATAGCGGAGCGCCAGGAGATAAAATTTCTTTTGGACACTGGAGCAACTTTTTCTGTACTTCTCTTTAACCCTGGTCTTTTATCTCCCAAATCCATAACTATACAGGGGGTGTCTGGACAGCTGGTTACCAAATTTTTCTCCCAGCCTCTAAGCTGCAATTGGGATGATTTGCTGTTCTCTCATGCCTCCCTAATCATCCCTGAAAGTCCTGCTCCCC